>VDFB02149606.1:119096-254832 GCA_007258455.2 Sequoia sempervirens
CTAAATGATCCCCACCCTAACCATATCCCTGAATTGGTGCAAGAGCCTAATTTGAGAGCTTAATTAGAATTATAGCAGCACACCTAATCTTAAATGTGAACATATATTATATTATATTTAGAATTAATTTATATTTATTATTATAATTATATTAATATTTATTATATATTCCTAATTGTAACCTAACTGTTACTGCGAGCTAATTGAATCTTAAGCCTAATCCTCATTAAAACCCCAAGTAAATTGTAACATTATCTATCCTTAATTGTAATCTTATATTATATTTTATGATATTAAATATTTATATTATTTAATATATTATATTAAATACAATATATTAAATAATATAAATATTTAATTATATATTTCTTTTATATGAATCATCCTCTTATCTAAATTGTAATAATAGTTCCTCCAAACTATCATCCATGTACCTCCTCCCTTTCCCATGTAATAGGTGTACACCTTGTAGGTGTTAAATGGTTCCATCTTGGTCTCCTTATTGATGCATTTCTATGCTTTCCATAAATCTATATAGTATCAAAATATAGGTAATTTTATGGTTATTGAATCTCTCTTAATTGCTGAAAGAATCAGTATGATTAGGGATGGGTGGATTATTATCACAGGATACATCTTAAAAATCCTATAGGAGTCATGTGGTATGTTTTTCTTAATACATATATTCCCCATACAAACCTCTTTCCATGTATTATCAACTCTCCTATATAATAGACACCTTCCTAGATTTAAATTTCACTTATGATATATATGTACCCAAGTGTTTTGAATTGGAATTGCTATAATTATGCTTTATGGCATTCTAGATATTCAAAATAGTTTTCATAAATCTACCAAAATGGGCAGTGACATTGAACCTACATAATTTTGGGCATGTCCAATGAAGAATTAGAGGTCTAGGGTTCATAAATTTCAAATGCTTTAGTGTTGAGGGTTTAGATTTTACTACAGGTTTAGGGTCTAGAGGGTTTTAGCAAACTTAGGGTGAAGTTTGGGTGGCCCTTGGCATAATTTAGACTTGCAAGTTAGTGTCAATTGGAATCAATTGTATCATGTTAGATTTACGAATTTGCTAACTAAATTTGCAAACAAACATCAAGATAAACTTTATGAATTTTAACTATTCTTTAACATATTGATTTCTAATCTAATTATAATTTAACATTGAAACTAAAGTTTAATATATATCATTTTTTCCATACAAAGCAAATAAAATTTAAAACATTTAAGCAAAGCAAATGAATTTTTTTGAGCTCAAAATTACCTAGTTTTCAAAATCAAAATGATTTGTTCGATTCCAATTTAGGGTTTTAACAATTTCTTTGTTCCAATTCAATTTAGGGTTTCAATTTTAAACAATTAGGGTTTTTAATGCAATTTTTTCGTTTCAATTCAAACTAGGGTTTTCAAATTCAATTTTTTTCATTTGATTTGAATTCAGGGTTTCAAAAAGCTTGATTTGGATTTGTAAATGCAATGTTTTTATTTCATTTTGATTTCTAGGGTTTTGAAATGCAATTTTTTTTGTTTTGTTTCAATTAGGGTTTTCAAATTCAATTTTTTTGCGTTTAATTGAACAATTTATGTTTCAAAAGTTAAATTTCATTTCTAAAACATAATTCAACGTTCATTTTTTCATTTTTATTAAAAAACCTTCAGGTTTCATTCCATTTTTTTGGTCTATTTTTACAATTATTCATTTCTACTATAACAGTTTTAAAAAATGCTTAAAACGTGAAATAAATTAAAAAAAATGCTATATTCATTTATTTTCTTCAAAATTTCAATTCAAAATAAAAAAATGCAAAAAATGGCATGTAGGGGGGGTACCTGTAGCTGATTGTGGGGTCACTGTCACCAGTATTTGGGGTCCCATCCGTTGTGCAGTGAAAACTATTTTTTTTTAAATAAATAGCAATATAAAACGGGATCCCGATTTATCCTATTTTTTAGTAATCGAGATCCCGTTTTGTGAGAATCGAGATCCCGTGCCTTTTCCATCGGTTCAAAATCCAATGGGAAACGGGATCCCGATTTTCAAAAAGCAGGATCCCGTTTTGTCTCAGGCTCGGGATCCTGTTTATTAAAATCGGGATCCCGTTTCCTCAATGTCGATTTCAATTTTTTGGTTAAGGCAAAAACTTCCACGTCTCGTGGACTCAACTTTGTGCACTTACCCTAGGAATATTCTAAAATTGATCAAGTACATTGTATCCTTTAGATAGTTTTAAATATTTATGTCACATTGTAAAATGGCTCAATGTGGTAGTTAATGCATGGAACACAATTTCATTTCTAAGAGAAAAATGCTTAGTATGAAAATTAACACATGGAGATGCATAATACATATGGATAAGATCATAATGACATGTAGAGAGCATGAAACCATAAATCCCTACACCATGTGTAAGTAAGGAAGATATAAACTTGCCAAATAAAGCATTATCCATAAATATATCACTAAAGAGTGAGGTTGCAACATGAAAAATATATCATGAACTAAATCTTGTGAAGGAAAAGTACTTAAAGGTAATGCATCACTATGCTCAAGTACATCACTAACACTATCCATGGGAGAAATAGAAGCAACATAAGGTACACAACTATGTTCAAAGTGAGAGTATCCAAAGGGAGGAAAGGTAATAACTAAGTTGATGAAGTAGGGGAGGATAAACATGGGATGAAACAACACCTCCATAGATATTATAACCCCATTTGGATATTAAAATGATATAAGTGAATCAACGCTATCAATATCAAATGTCACAAATTTTTGAACATATCAAAATCTATGAGAGAGGCATCAATAGACACGAAAATAATAGAGTATGGGAATCCATGATAAAAAATATATATATCAATAAAAAACAAACAAGGGTGGGTGGATAGAGATAAACCATAGATCATACAATAAATGTTTAAACCCCCATCAAATTAGTGATGAATGACAAATAATTTAAAAGATAAAATCCAAAATCCTAATGAAGAAGAGATGATGCAAAATATGTTGAGTCACCAAAATGTAAGAAAATAAAATGATTTTCCTAATTAGATCTAGGCTAATTAAATAAATGCATCCAATCAAGAAATAATTAACCTAGTTTACAAAATTGGGACTAATTATGGAAAACCACAAAATCAAATGCTCAATTAAATATCAAAAAAATGCAAGGATGGTTAGCTTTAGTTTTGTTGTAGGATGTGAAAAATGCATTGGCCAAGGTTTTCAAAATTTATGCTCTATTGAATAACATATAAATCTTTCTATAATTTATTTGGGTTTATATCTATGTGTGCAAACCTTATTTTTTATGTGGCATGAACCATGCGTGGACCTAAACAAATGATCAAATGTACTCTTAATATTTGCATGCCTAAATTCTAATGTCTTCTTGGTGTAAAGAAATATTGTATTGACAAAAACCTTTAGGAAGTCTACTAGATTGAAAGGGTCAAGTTTTGATTGGTCAAACACCTAAAGACAAGCTTTATAGCTCTGATCAAAAGGTTAAAAGACTAAGTGTGCAACAGAGCTGGGATGATGTGCTCTAATAAATGCTACTAAAATATTCTCATAAATGTTCTATCTATAAAATCCTAACATGCTCCTAAATGTTCTATCGATAAAGCCCTAACATGCTCCTTCATAACTCCTAGATGATAGTCCTTGTTAATTTCAAATGAGTGAATGGGTATCTTTAAATACAAGAACCAAGCACAACATCAACATAATGTGTGTTATGTTGACTAACAACAATTAGAGAAGTGGTCGACAAGACAATAATTATGAATTTAACTTTTAAAGGTGAAGAGTTCAGAGTCATTGTTACAAAAATAACTTGGGTCGCGTCCTTGCCAATAAATCGAATCCAAGATGAAGAATAAATTTAGAAATAAAAAATAGATTTATAAAACCGACAATGAAAATAATTAAAATATAAAATATAATGAACTAATTTCTCACAAAATTATAATCATTTATAAGTCGATTATTATATTCATAACATTATAATCAAAACAAATCATAAACATCAGAAAAAATATATGAATATGCAACTTTCACTATTACAATAAAATATAAACAAAAATAAATATATTATTATAAACATAGTAATTATTTGACTCAACCAAAATAAATATTACTTACAAAAGACTTTTAGAGTTAGGTTTGCGTTATGTGTTCTCTCTATTAAAAAAACCCTAAATCATACTTCAAAAGCTTTCTTTATTATTGTCCAACAGTTGTTCGACCGACCCGGAAAGGTCATGGTCACTCTTATTAAAAAAAGTGACGCGAAAAAGATAGGTCAAAGATACGATACATATTCTAATACGTAGAGTTGAATAAAACAATATGAAACTTTCAAAAAATGGGTGGAATTCAAAAGTTTTTTATACATTTTTGCACGGGAGCACATATGTTAATTTTTTCTTTTTTAAAGACCCAACATTTTGTCGGTATTAAAGCATAAGTATAATTATTATATTACATTTGAGGAGTCAATTTGGTAATGTTGTTTTGTCTTCACTTTAAGGATTGATGCATTCATTATATTTATTTATGACTTCCCATGTGAAAAAATGGCCAAAAGATGGCATGGGTTTGTATGCTTGCATATATTTATTCTATAATGTTATGATTTTAAGGAGGTTGATGTGTAATGGTGTGGTTGGAAACCCTAAAGATGGTGATGGTCCTGGACTACAGACAATGCCAGAGGTATACAAAATGATGAGGCACATTCCATTGTGGCTCTCTTTATCATGCTTTCTTGCACGCTTGTTCCTTCCTAGATTTGAGTCTTTTGACCATGCTATTTGAGTTGAAAGCTTACTTGTGGGGTCAGATATGAAGTTTGTAGGTAATGTATAGATACAAGCTATTAAGTATTAGGAAATTCCCTTGATAGTGATATTTGTATGGATTGTGATGGGTGAAGGAATTGGGAAAACGAGACAAAAAAGAATGCATTTAAAGTCAAATATAATGGGATTGGAAAAGGGAAGATGGGCATGTAAATGTTCTCTAGATAACTTTATGGCTGACTTTTGGGGCCCATAGTACCCCCATGGTGAGGAACTTTATAAGAAAACGTTAGGGAATTTTTGGTAGGTCAATGCTCGAGTATTGGATAGGCATACATGGAAGTTTCCCATGTCAATGAAGTTGGGTAGAAAAGACAGCTTTGTAAGGAAATACTATGGAATTTTCAAGAAAATTAGGTTTAAGAATTATTGGTTTTAAGGAATATGGTAATTAATTGATTTGACTTAAAGAGTGATGATAAATTGTGTAATATAATTTGAAATAAATTGAAGTGAAAGTATTAGTTGATTTTGATAGTTTATAAATAGTTTTTATTATTTTGATCATAATTTAGAATGATATTTTTTTATATGTTTTGGAAGTCAAATAATGAATATTAAATGGGTTGTTTTGAAGATTTAGAGTTGTGATAAATTAGACAGTAAAATTTTGAAATTTTGAAATTAATTGAAATGAAAACATTTAATTACTTTCATTGGTTGATAGATATTTTTTTATTATTTTGATTATAATTTTTGAAAAGTAATTTGGAAATGCAAGTTTTATATGTTTTGGAAGTCAAATGACAAAGTACAAACTAGGTTGGTCTCAATATTTAGAGTTGTAATAAATTTTAAAATTTTAGAAATAGATCAAAATAAAAATGTTTAATTAATTAATTATGGCAATTGATAGATAATTGTCTATTATTTTGATTCAAAATGTTTAGTAGTAAATTAGGATGAATTTTTTTATATGTTTTGGAAGTCAAACAATGAAATATGATAAGTATTGCTCTTAAAATTTAGAGTTGTGATAAATTGTGTAATAAAATTTAAAATTTTGGAAATAAATTGAAATAAAAATATTTTATTAATTAACTATGCCAGATGAGGAGCTATGTTGATGTTGTGAGGTATGTGTGAGGTCATGCCTTCATTCCCTCCAGGTTTTTTGGCCTTATGATCTATAGGCCCATGGTTTAGCTAGCCTTTGGAGTGGGTTTGAAGGGAGCATGGGATTTATTCCCTCTTTTTTCTTTTCTTTTTTCTATTTTTTCTTTAGATTTGCAATTGCAATGTGACACATGGGGTCTAAGGGAGCCCACTCCATTGTCCTTAAAAAATTTCATCAATTTTGATGAGCCCTCCTCATCTAGGCATGATAATGCTATTCAACTCTTGATGCATGAAACCAACGATGCTATATCATTTACCAAGTTTGATCCCACCTTATCCATAGTATCCTCAACCATATTTTCTATATTTTATGGTTACATCATGTTTTGAACATCAAAAAGAATATTATTTTCCTTTAATGGAGAAGGGAAATCAATTTTTTCCATTACTATTTCATCCTCAGATATTCTATTTGGAAAAAGAGCTTAAATAGAATCTTCACCTTGAAGACTAGAATTTCGTGAAAATATGTGAGCTCGATCTAGAGGTTCAAGTCAAGGGAATTGAGGAGAGCCATTTTCCTAATCTTGGTTTCTTTCCTTGACTACTAAAGAGGGGGATGGTAAAAAAATTCATCAACCTCATTTCCCACCTTGGCTATTACATTTGTGGGAAACAACTGCTTTATTTTTTATGGATCCTCATAGACTTTATTTGTTTGGTGAATTTTTTTATAGTTGCTTTCTAAATGACCATACTACTAGCATGAATAGTAAAGGGGGTTAGGACCCTCAATGGAAACCTTTTGGACCCATGTGTCATTTGAAGAGGAAATTACTATAGTTTTAGGTGGAGGTTTGGATGTGTTAACTATAATACATAACTAAATTGGTTTTTTTGGGTCACAAAAGGTTGCAATATCATGGTTTCAAAATAATCCAACTCATTACCCAAGATTTATAAAAAATATAGATTTTTTTATTCCATTGGAAGGTTAGGTAGTTTGATCCAACATGGAAAGAATTCTATTTTAGCCATTAATGAATCAAAGTTCGAGACCCATGGTTAAAGATACAAATCCGCCCCATTTAAGAACCAAGATTTTTATTTCAATACATCATCACGAGCACAAAAAAGTGTTGGAAATATCCATAAAAAATCCCACGTCCTTATCAATAAAGAAAAAATCATTGACTCCATCCCAATTTTTAAAAACCCAATCACTCAGATTTTATTCTCAAGATTTGAATTCCAAAACTTACCCAACATAGCCTTTTGTTATAAATCTTGTACATGCATGGATATCATCTCTTTAGAAAGATAAATCTTAATATGTGCAAAGGATTCCTCTATTTTTTGTAGCCTTTCAAGTTTATTCTCTTGCATATGGTCTTTAGGCTTCCATATTATATTCATCTTTCATTCATCTAAGGGATTTCCACTAGGGATTCTTGAATTTGTTGAATATTTCCTTTTATGATTGTGATGATGAAATGTTTTGGCACTCCTAGATATGGAATGCACATTTCATGTATGATCTTGCAAATACTCATTTGAGCATTTTTAAGACAATATATTTTATCTTTTTGGGAGAGTGTGATTTTTCCCTTTTAGAGGAGCTCCTTTATCATTTCCACTTCCAGATGAACCATTCAAATGACCTTTTCTACCTGCACCTCCTTCATATTGATGATATACATCAAGTCTATTATTATTTCTATAGAAATTTGTGTGTATTTTATTTTTTACAACTAAAAGTGACCATTTCAAAAATTCCCCATCATTATAAATTACTTTGACCCTTACAAATTTGGTATATGTTGCTAACTATTAATTATACTTAAGAAAAAATGTAGAATAGCCCCTCTTATCATGAGTGTGGCAAGATATTAGAATTTGAACTCAAAGTGATGCCAAACTACCAACCAATTTTGACATATCCCAACTCAAAATACCACCCCCCAAAATGCACTACCACATCAGATAACCTATGGTAACTCCATCCATTTCAACCATTTGATAAACCTAAATTTCTACAAACATCAAGAGGTAGTTATGTTGAACACACCTGGAGATTGAGAGGGGGTGAATCAATCTTAACAAAAATTTAACCCCTTCCATACCTTGAAACTTTTAACACAATCCAACCTTCTTTATTAGATCAAAACCTTAAAATATAACAATAATAGAGAATGATATAGCAATTTAAATCCTTAGCAACTTCAACAACCTTTAAGAAATGCAAGATATAGTAATTCTACTTCTAACTAGATCGACAACAATGAGAAAGAAACAAAGGACACACATATGCACAAGGAGAACACCAAATTTACATGGAAAACCCAATGAGGGAAAATCACAGTGAGAGTTAACTCACAATATAAAGGCTCACTACCAAAAATACTTGCAAGAAGTCTCACTACCAAAGAGAAAGATACAAAAGTAATTTTAGAACTGAAGCCAATGCAACTTTAGGAGCAAGATACAGAGGACTGATGAGATTCACTATCTCAAAGCAGGATACAAAGATTTAGATAAAGATTACAATGCTTGTCAACATAACACTCTGTTGCCTGAGGCATTATAACATAATTGATCTTTCCTTTCACAAACTTTAGCACTATCACTGTTGGATATTCAATATAATTCACACACACACACTTCTTCACACTGGTACACTTCTCCATCTTGTTGCAACTAAAATGATCCCACATTTATATACATCACAACACTTCAAAACTTCAATTAGGTCATCCAAGATGAGGATAAAACAACGAATTCAACTGGTCAACCACCAAAACATAATGCAATCTTATCCAGAAGATAAAGAGGACCAAAAACAATCTTAGTACTTCTTCCAATATGATCCAAAACCATTTACACGCAGGCACACATCAACCTGAGTTGACATCAAGGAAATGTGTGGATGGAACGTGAAGCACATAATGAGTCAACCCAAAAACATACTTCTTATTGAATTCACTTGATGTGGTCCCAAGAAGGATAATTTAGGACCCAAATCTATCATAAAACATCTTCCATTCCTAGTGCAACCCCCCAAGCACACGGTACAAGCAAAGGAACAAGCCCTATTGGCCAGATATCCACAAATAACCTAGAAATCCAACTCAAGACATAATGTGGCATCAAAGAATTCAATTAGAAATGTGAGGATCACATGGGGATGTTCCTTGAATATCCAATAACACTTCCACATAGTTATTTTATATTATTATCCCACCAACAACCACCACAAATCATATAGGTACATAATACTTCATTTAGGAAGCATAAAATACATAGCTATATGGTGTAGCACTAGTAGAACAACTTGTAGATCACTTCAACACATGATATTGGAACTAAGACATTGTACATACTTTGAGAGCATGTTCACTAAGTTGTAGGATTAAAGACATTAATATGGAGAAATGTGGACCATTTCCAAGACCAATCTGGACAACCAACAACACTGCCAACCTTCTGTAATTCACATAAATCTTCTCAATAACACAGGTGACCTGAAAAGATAGGAGTGCAACATCCACAAAACATTGAAATTGAATACTAAAACGTAAGACCAAAGCATCAACAATGGAGGAATATAAATCATTCTTCTGGATAGACTTCAATGCAGCTTCCTGAACCAAAAACACTTAAGCAACTTGTGGAGTCCAGAACTTCCTTTCAACAACACATACTTCATCAAGAACATCAGGATAGAACATAAGACATATTGTATACCTTCAACAACATTTCTCCACTATCATTCATGCTTATAATCCCTATTTGAATATATCATTATGAAATCAACTTAGAATAGATAATAATAATGCATTATATGAACTTCTACAACTCTTTTTTGATAATGCATGACATCCAATCATGAACTTCAGCATTTCTTCTTTGATAAGTCATGACATCCAACCATGAACTTCAAAAATTCTTCTTTGATAAGGCATGACATCCAACCATGAACTTCATCACCAATGTTAGCCCAAACTGAATATAACAATGAAAACAAATAGTAGGGACTAACAACTTATTTATCAAGTGTTGACATCAATGAAAACCAACAATCAGTGTTGACATCAATGACAACAACTACCAAAAAATCTCCTTAGTGTTGACATCAATGATAACAAATTCTAACAAGTTAAAATTATACATTAAACCTCCAACTTTCTTCCAACCACCTCTTCATAACTAATTCTAGATCTAACTCATCTTCACAACAAATTAGACCAAATCATCATCACAACTTAGATTCAAAATAATAACAAGTGTTTTCTACCCTAGCATGTATTCTACCACACCACAGCCACCCAAAAACAACTCATACATCATCCAATAAAATCAATCAACACAAAATTTTATCCCCCCTTTTAACATTTCAACATTCATTCCCTAAAACACCACATATCTTACACAAACCTCGAACACTACATCATATCAATACATCCAACCAACCTCATCCTACCAAGGAATATAAAATTCACACTCTTATACATAACATTATCAATAAATAATATTTTATGAATTAGACCTATGGAGCTCTCTTCGCGTGACACTACGATTTTTTCAAAATTTCCAAAGGCGGGAATTGTTGGTGCTCAGGGTTGTGTTAATGGTGGTAGTTATGTTATTGGTGCAAGGGTGTCCAAAGTATGTTTGGCTAATGGTTTAGTTGGTGGGTCCTCTCCTTTGGAAGCTGTGAAGGTGCTTGAGGTTTCTTCAAAATTTGTTGTTGATGGTACTTACAGTGGTCATGTGGGGTCTCCTAAAGCCTTTTTTATTGGGGTTTTGTTGTTTGGTTTTGTACTTGAAATTCCTATTGGGGATGGCATTTCTGATGGTTAGAGGCATGGTGAAGTCTTTTCAGAAGGGTTCAACTGGTCAAATCTTTTTGGTACTAAGCCAAAGGACAAGAGCTCTTCTCCTTTGGTGGATTTTTATGCTAACCCAAGTGTTGGTGAGTATTCTATCTCCATTCATTATTGTATTATCAAGAAAAGCCTTGAGTTTATGGACTTGTCATTGGTTGGAAGTTTTTGGGCCCTCACCCAAACATTGAATTTTCCTGCAATCTTTCTCTTAAACGATGGAGGCTTAAGGGTCAGGTTGAGGTGGCAACTATGGCAAACGGTATTTTCTCTTTCTCTTTTACTTATGAAGAAGACTTGTTGAGTGTCCTTTGTGGAGGCCCCTGGCTGATTGGAAAATCTACTTTAGTCCTTAAGAAGTGGGAACCTAGCTTTAATCCAAGTTCTTTTTCTTTCACTTATGCGCCAATTTGGGTGTGTTTGCTTGGGTTGTTGAGAAAATGTGTCTCAACCTTGCAATTACATAAGGTATTGTTGATACATAAGGTTTTTTTCATCTAATGACTAATATTTTAGTAGCTTGACTTTCCCTAGAAGGCAACTCTATTTTATGAGGGTGTTGTATTACAGCTGTGTATTGCGATGTATTCTAAGAGTCTAATATCAGTTGTGTTGCCTCTGAATCTCTGAGTAAAGATACTCCTATGAGAAGCTTGATCTGCAAGTATATTGTAATCTTTGTGATTTCTAAATAATATATTGGGCGGCTTTTAGAGTGTGGGGTTTTTCTCCTGAAAGGGTTTTCCCCACATAAATCACAGTGTTGTGGTATGCATGATATTTATGTCTATTTTTGTTTAAGTTTCTATAAATGTTAAAGATCTGTAAATTTTTTGCATTATTCTCCTCTCAAGATTAGCTTAGGAAGTTTTTCTACTACCTTAGCTTCCTTACATGGGCTTCCCCTTGAATTTTGGGATGAACAAGTTTTTAAGGGGATTGCTAGTACCTTTAGTCATTTGTTGTCTATTGATCAAATGACTTCATCAATGAATAGGTTGGTGTATGCGTGCTTTTGTGTGATTGTTGATCAATCTACTGATTTTCTAGCCTTGGTGAAGATCAACTCTAAGTTGGGAATTTGGAATCAAGCAGTGGAATTTGAATACATTAGGTGAAGAAATATTCATTGAAGACCAAAAAGCCTCCTCAGAAGGAGTTTCATCCTCCCCCTAAGGTTTGGAGGGAAACGAGGAGGAGCTCTAAGAAAATAGTTGGTGGATTTTGAACCTATTGTTAATGATGGTGGCTTTGGTCCTCTCGATATTGATGGTGGATTTGGTCCTATTGAGCGGAGCTACCCTAGCTTAGATTTTGAAAAATTTGTGGTTGTTTTTGCAAGGGTAGAAGTGTTGGTTAAGGAATCAATGGTGTGGCTTAGGGTAGATCAGCAGGTGGCTATCTCCTATCTTGTATTACCTTCAAAGGAGATCTTAGCTATTGGCTTAGATAAAAAGGTTACTAACTCGCCATGTAAGGAGATGGATTTTGATCCTAAAGCTAGTCAGAAGGTTGATTCCCAGATGGTTGAGGAGTCTATCATTTCTTTTGCTGCCCTCAAGTGTGGGTCAAGGGAATATTAGATCATTCATCTAGATGCTACAGTGTTTGGTAGTGTTGGTGTTAAGGATTCTTTTAAGCCCTCTATAGAGGAGGCAATCACCTCTTTTGTCATGGATTGTAGTAGTTCCTTTTCCCAACCTGTGGAGTTAGGGGATCCTCCTCCTTCTCTAGCTAAGACTAGAAATAGGAAAAAATTGTGTCTCCTTCAAGAATTTCAACCAGGAATCATTAGAGAATGGATTGTGGCTCTAAGCCAAGAGGAAGAGGCAAGTTGATGTTCTAACAACTCCAAGAGAAGGAAAGTAAATTAAACATTGTTGAAGGTTCACAAAAGACCTTGTTTGATATGTGCTTGAAAGGCACTTCTCAAAACACTTAATGAAGATCCTTTCTTGGAACATTAGAGGATTGAATAATCCTCATAAATAGGATCTCCTTGCCAATTTGGTAAGAGATCACAGACTCGGTATCATTCTTATTCAGAAGACCAAATTGGCTATTGAGAAATTGGATAAGATAGAGAATATGTTTTTTAAAGACTATGGGTTTCAGGCTTTTGATACTAAGGGAGCCTCTAGTGGTGTTGCTACTTTTTGGAATTTGAAGGTTGTGAAAGGTGTGGCCTTATTTGGGGAGGTGAACCATATTGCTACTTCTTTCTAGAATACTAGGGATAATTTCTCATGGGTTATTTCAAATATTTATGCCCCTAATTCGAAATGTGCTAGAAATTTTTTTTGGGGAGGTTTCAACTACTTTAAATATTAGTTTTCTTTTCAAAACTGGTTGGTTATGGGGGATTTTAACTCCCCTTTGAATGATGTTTATAAGTTCAATGGATCACAGGTGGTAGATGACAACAAATTTGACTTATTGAGTTTCATTAATGATAACGCCTTGTTGGATGTGAATCTTTGTGGGGCTTCCTATACTTGGTCTAATAGAAGATCATGGGATGCTCTCATCCAAGTTAATTTGGACCATGCCCATCTTTCCTCGAGTTGGCTCCTATCTTATGATTTCTCTCTTTTAGCGCTCACTAGAGTTGGGTCAGATCATTTTCCTATTTCCTTGTCTACAGAGTTGTTGGGAAGAAGGAAATCTTTCCCTTTTAGATTTGAGAAGATGTGGGTTTGTCATCTGAGCTTGAGAGATAGTATTGCTACTTGGTGGAATATTTGTGTGGATGGTTTTTCCATGTATAAAGTGGCTAAGAATCTTGCTTCAATTAAGCATACCATTCAGAAACGGAATAAGTCCTCTTTTGGTCATATCTTCCAAGAAAAGACTTTGATTAAGGAAGAGCTTGACTCTTTGCAACAGAGGATTCATAATTTTGGATATGGTCACATTGTTCTTCATTAGGAGAGTATTATTTTATCTAGGATACATAACATTGTTGCTAGGGAAGAAGAATTTTGGAAAAAAAGATCTAGGTCTATTTGACTCCGGAGTGGGGATGGAAACACTTAGTTTTCCATCTTTTGACTGTGAAGCATAGATCCTCTGACCGAATTAGTAAGATTTTTCAGAATGGTCAGGTGTTAGAGGCGAAAGATGAGATCAAGAATCTTGCTTTCTCCTTCTTTACTGATTTATTATCTGATAATCATCCTTTGGATCTTATTTTTCAAGAAAGCTTTTTGAATGTTATACCTAATATTGCTTTAGCTGATCTGAACAATGTTAGTGTAATTAATTATTAATTACACTTAGCATAAGTTTACTTAGGCTTTATTTAATTCCTAAGATATAGGATCTTATCTTTATCTTATCGAGCTATCTTGTTGCTCAAGATAAGATTAGGTTTAGGTATCTTTGCTTTTATAAAGCAAATTATCTCTTGTAATTATTGGTCTTTTCGAATATATCAAATTGCATGTTTTTGCAAAGCTTCGCTGTTTTCCTCTTCTGGAAGGTCTATTCAGGTTGCAATCAGATCTTGGTTTTCTAACATTCTATTTTTGTCTACTCATTTTAAACAGATTTTTCAGAAATCAAATTTGAAGATTTTTCATCATGGAGGCAGATGTGAACATTGGTTTGTGCATGCACTCATTTTTGTTTTCATGCACTAGGTTTGCATTTTCTCTATAGTTTATGCATGCTTTGCATTCTCTCCTTTTACAATCATTGGGTATTGTAATAAATGAACTGAAATAAAGTTCCATCAAGGGGGGTTTCTTTGCATAATAATCTGATTAGAGTGTGCATGCACTTTGATCTCATCTTGTTTTGATGACAACTCGCATGGGTTATATCTGGTTTCTTGTTGTTTCTTTTGGCCTCTTTCTTGCTTAGCTGGACACATCTTTGGTTTGCATCGGTTCATACTTCAGATTGAGAGTTTATGGTTATTGATCCGCATTGGTTCAAATCCTTCTCAGTTTGAGGGCCATGTTTTTATGGTTAATGTTCTAGAATTTTGATGGTACTCGTCTTATGGGGCAGTTTTAGTTTCAGTTTGGCATTGGCATCGAGAGACACAACTTCTAGATTTTGTTATCATTATGGGTTCATTTTCATCTACTAGCCTTCTGATTCGGGGTTGTTAGGTATGTGAGTTTCCAGTGTTCCTTAGCATCGGGTCTATGTTGCATTATTATGATTCCATTTTGGTTTCTTGTAGATGAAGTATATTTCCTTGCTTGTCATATTTGGAGTTCAGTGTTGCTTCATGAGAGTTCTTCCAGTGATTCTTTGCGTAGTTCATCTCTTTGAAGGGGGTTTCCTCTTTCTCTTTGCATTTGTACATGAGTACCTCGTGAGCCTTGTTGTGGGACTCATATTTTATAATAATCTGCTTTTCCCTCGTTGCACTTATGGGGGGGTGTTAGTGTAATTAATTATTAATTACATTTAGCATAAGTTTACTTAGGCTTTGGGCGGGGCCCCTAACCGGTTCTAAGTAATTCCGCTCACCTTTCGTCCTAGTTCCCGTCCCCGTCAGTAGTGCGTGTCAGCGGCCCATGCCCGCCGTTAAAGTTTACGAGCGCCGCTGCGGAGTTTTAGAGGGTCCGTGCTACGATTCCTGCGATGAAAAAAAGTTTACTTAGGCTTTATTAATTCCTAAGTTTTAGGCTTTCATCTTTATCTTATCGAGCTATCTTGTTGCTCAAGATAAGATTAGGTTTAGGTATCTTTGCTTTTATAAAGCAAATTATCTCTTGTAATTATTGGTCTTTTCGAATATATCAAATTGCATGTTTTTATGCAAAGCTTTTGCTTTTTCGTTTTCCTCTTCAGTGGAAGGTCTATTTTGGTTTGCAATCAGATCTTGGTTTTCTAACAAACAAGAATTTGGCTTGTATTCCTTCTAAAGAGTAATTTAAGAAGGTTGTATTCTCTTTTGAAGATAATAAGGATCTTGGGCCTGATGTCTTCCCTATGTTTTTCTTTCAAACTTTCTGGGATATTGTTTCTAGGGATGTCACTAATGCGACCAAAGAATTCTTTAGAAGTAGGCATGTGTTGAAGGAGTTAAATTCTGCTTTTATTATTCTTATTCCTAAGAAATTGGGGGCTTCTTCCCTCAATGAGTTTCAGTTGATCAGCTTATGTAATTTTATTTATAATTTTTTTTCTAAAGTGTTGGTTTCTAGGTTGCAGCAGGTTCTCCCTCTAATTATTTCTCCTCAACAAAATGGTTTTGTTTTGGGTCAATAGATTTTGGACTCCTTTATCACTGCCCATGAGAAAATTCACTCTCTTATGGTTAATAAGAAGGTTTGTTTTGTCCTAAAGTTGGATCTTGTTAAGGCTTATGATTGTGTGAACTAGCAGCTTTTATTGAAAATCTTAAAGGCTTTTGGTTTCTCTAAGCCTATGGTGCAGCTGGTTGGACAGTTGATTTCTTCTCCCTATTTTTATGTACTGGTTAATGGTTCTCCCTCAACTTTTTTAAAAGCTCTCATGGGTTAAGGAAAGGTGACCCTATCTCTCCTTTCCTTTTTATTATTATGCTAGAGTCTCTAGGAAGATTTGTTCTTAAAGCTATTTCTAAAGGCTCTTTTAGCGGGCTCCATCCATCCTCCTCTAATTAGACTTGATCTTACTAGAAATTTGTGTATATGATACTATCATCCTTATTGAGGCATTTTTTGTTGCAACCAAGTGTATTTTTATGATCTTACAACAATATGAATCTACCTTTGGTCAGCAGGTTAGTTTCCCTAAAAGTATAGTTTTCTTCCTAAATACTCGAGTGAAGAAGACAAAGGATTGCTCAGATCATGCATTATGGTATTAGGGAGCTTCCTTCCACTTATCTAGGGCTCCCTTTTTCTTGAAATGTTGTTCTTGAATCCTTTTGGAAAAGTACGATTGATAAATTCAATTCTAAATTAGCTAGTTGGAAAGGTGCTCTTCTTAGTCAGGCTGGGAAGATTCAATTGATTAAATCTACCTTGCAAAATATGTCGGTGTACACTTTAAGTCTTTTCTAGATTCCTTGGAAATTTTAGGAAAAGATTAAGAGTATTAAAAAATTCTTCCTTTAGTCTAGAATGGAGGAAAAAATTAGAATGCATCTTGTTTCATGGGAGGAAGTGTGTAGATCCAAAAGTCAAGGTGGTTTGGGATTGAGAAAATTGAAGGATTTTAATTTGGCCCTCATTGCTAAGCAGTTATGAAATCTTCTTATAGGAGGTAAGGAATGGTCTATGATAATTTCTTACAAGTATTTGTGTGGTATAGATAAGTTTAGAGATCAATTGGGGGAAGGTTTCACCCCCCCTCGGGTCGGCCTTGTGGAATTTCATGATTAAAGCCCACTCTATTGTGGCATCTGGTCTTCGATGGGCTCTTGGTAATGGTAGGGGTATCCTATTTTGGGATGATTGGTGGACTAGAAATGGTCCTCTCAAAGATGAGCATTGGGCTGCCCCATTTTTGGGACTTTTGTATTTGCGCATTTGGATTATATGTGGCTGATTACTTTTCTGATGAAAAATGGAAAAGGATTAATTTGGTGAATAGGGATCTTGAGCCTCTCTACCAGTTCTTATCCTTGATTCATATCTTGACCTCCTCTCCTATTGATAGAGTGGTTTGGAATCTTTCTTCTAATGACCTAGTTTTTTTGTGGTTTCAACCTTTTTTAAACAGACTTGCATCTTTGGTCCTTCTCCTATGTGGGTGAAGTTGTGGTGTTTGAAGCTTATTACTAAAGTCAACATTTTTTTTTGGCTTCTTTGTCAAGATAAAATCTTGACTATAAATAGTCTTTGTAAGAGGATTTTTTCTATGCCTAATAGATGTTTCTTGTGCAAGGAGGCTACAAAGGATGTTAAGCACTTAATTATTGGTTGTAGTTTTTCCTTGGCTATTTGGGCCCATGTGCTTCACTTGTGGAATTTATCTTGGGTTTTTCCTTCTTCTATGACCGACTTATAGTCGGCTCCTTCGCCCAATCCTTCTCTCACCCTATTTTGGTCTCTCATTGTGCTACATTTGGCATGGGGTCTTTGGAAATAACAAAATAATATAATTTTCCATGATGTTGATCTTGCTCCTTCTAGACTTGCTTTTAAAATTTGTGAGGCTATAAAAGAAAACTTCCTCTCTTAAATGGCTTTGGTGAACTATCAAGGTTCTAATGTCTCTATCTTTGATTATGATTTGATGGTGGTTGGTAGGTGGAATCTTCCTTATGGTATTTGTCACTCTTTGAAGAATCTTAAATCTTCAAGGGAGGGCATGTGTTAGCAAGTTCCTCCTTAGAGATGGTACAAAGTTAACTTTGATGGTGCAACTAAGGGTAATTTGGGACCTGTAGGCTATGGGGGAGTGTTACTTGATCATCATGGTAGGATTTTCTTTGTGGTGGTGATCCCTTTGGGAACCCAGACATACCACTTTGTAGAAGCATCAACTACCTACCGTGGCCTTCATCTTGCAAAAGAGAAAGGAGTTAGGAAAATTTGGTTGGAAGTTGATTCTCTACATATAGTTAATTATCTGAATAAGAAGCATCCTTCCTCTTGGTCTATTTTGCATATTATTAAGGATAATTTATCCCTCTTAAGATCCTTTGATGAGGTCCTTATGTCACATGTGTTTTGTGAAGCTAATTCCTTAGCAGTTTTCTTTGTGAATTTGGGGGTTTCTTCTCATGATTGTTGGGATTCTCATGAAGCCATACCAATTGAGATTTAGAGCATCATTAATCATGATCAAACCTTATGACATGCTAGTAGCTGCTTTGGGATGCAGAGGAAATTATTTCCTCCCTAGTTGACCTTAAGATGTGGGAAGTCCTACACTTGGTCGTTTAATGATTACCATTCATTTGAAAAAGTGTTGAAGGGTGCATACTTGTTATTAGCTATCCTTGAATTGTCAATTTGACACAAATTATGGGTGGTTTTTCTCTTGTTTCAGGATCTTTCTCTCTATTTTCCTATTTATCAATTTTGGGTGGAAGTTGTGATGAGTGGTGCTCTAGCTATCATGAGGGCAATCATTGTAGATAGGAACTTGTGTCTTTTGATGAGGTCAAAGCCAATGGTTTGGTGTGGGAGATCTTGGAGAGGGGGGAAGTGTGTCCTTATATTTTGAAGCTTCATAGTTTTGATTCTGAAGTCTCCCAAGACTTCTTCAATGGTTGGAATAATAGGGTGTTGTGTGTCTTTGGTGTGGAGGTTAACATTATGAAGGGTTTTATTGCTGAAGTTATGAGCTTACCATATAAGGGGAAATTTTTTTACAAAGATCATTTGGGTTTGAAGTCTTCTTTGGCCAAATTTTTCAAGGGAAGTGAAAAGGAAAAGCTTAGGTATTTGGCATGTGGTGGGTATGATCGCCTCTCCATTAAGCCTATCTAGCAGGATTTTTATATGGATATCATGAGGTACTTTACCTTAGATGGAAGATTTTTTTCCATCTATAATTTCCATTTTATGCTATTAAACCATTTCAAGCACAATAAATTGGTTTATTTTCCCTATTTTTTGCTTCTTTCATTGGAAAATAGGATCTTGGAGTATAGAAAGAATCCATCAAAGCCTTTTCTGCATGAGGGGCTTATGCTTTTGATCATGGAGCATGTTAAAGCCAAGTTTGTTCCAAAAGTTCCTAAGGTTCCTAGAGGTCACAAGCTAAACTGTGCCCAGTCTGGTTGTGATATGGGGCTTTTTGTTGATGAGGAGGCATGGGATTATGAGATGGGGTCTTCTCAAGAGCATTCAACCTCTATATAAGTTTGTGGTAAGAAGTCTAAGAAAATTCCTAAGACTAAGACTCCCCAATCTTGGTCGGGGGGGTCACACACTGAATGGATATTGAGGAGTATCCTTCTACTTTTTCTAAGAAAGTGGCTAAGGGGAAGATATAGAGTAAGGGTCCTAAAGAGAAAGTGAAAGGAAGAATCCTGGCATGGGATGGTGATAAAGGGGTTGATGGGAACACTACTCTTCCTAATCTTTTAGGGGTGGATGCTATTGTTGGCGTGGATAAAGGGTTGGGTGGTGTTGAAGATGAGAAGGGTCAAATGGAGTTGTTGGAGGACACTATTATTTAAAATAAAAGAGCTAATATTGAGGTGGTCAATTTGGATGGTTCTCCTGCTAGTGTTGAGTCATCGAGAAAAGCTAATGTGTCTAAGGATGATCCTGAGGGGTCAACTTGTCTTAATGAGGAGCCTTTCAATTGAGAGAAGCTTGACTTGGATGATGTTTTCAGATTGGCTAAGGATGGAATGGGGAACCTATTCAATCTATTCAAATGGCTTCTTTCAAAGTTTAAGGAAATTAACATTAAGATGAATTCGCTGGCTAAGTTCAATGTTGAAATGGTCAATATTAGCAAAAAGGAAATGACAATGTGTAACAGGGTTAAAACTATGAATCTTGTGCTTGATAAGGTGGCAAAAGATGTTGCTAAATTAGGTAGGGATCATAAGTCTAGACTGGTTTTCCTTGAGGAAAAAGTCACTAAAATCTATGAGGATCTGAGTACTGTTGTGCAAGTCAGCAACAAGTCTCTCCATACTAGTGCACAGGGGCTAACTATTCTAAAAGAGAAAGCTCATAATTGGATTGGTAAATCACTTGTAGCTGGGGGGGGGATGTGTTGGAGGTTAAAGAAGATGATCAAGAAGTTTTAATGAAGAAGATAATGGATGCGGACCCTAGCATCATGAATAGAAGTAAGACCAAGAAGGGTGCTATCATTCCTACTCGAGAGTTGGAAGATGTAATGGATATGCATGAGAATGTCATCTCTAGTAATTTAGAAGCAACTAGGATTTTAAAGAATTTATAGTAGTTTCTATTTTTGGCTTCTTTTTTGTTGATTTTTTGCTGAAGTTTTGCTATTAGTTTGGCTTGTTGATTCTTTGATAGTTTTTTTTGGTTAGTGGTTGTTTACTTTTCTTGTGTCTTTCTTATGCAACATGTTCTCGGTGTACGAGTTTTTTGGGATCCCTTCAAAAACTATTTTTTTGTTAATAAAAAATATTATCAATAAACACCACCTATTAACCAAAACTATCTAAAATCACATAAAACTTCTTACACATTACCACCTTTGAACCACAAAACCTATACATACCAAAATTAAAATCCTACAAACTATTTGAACCAAAAATTACAAGAAATAATACAAACACTCAAAGGAATAAAAATAGGAAACCAAAAGAAAAATTAAATGTTTAAAGACATATGTGGACTTATCCATTTGATAATTCTATCACTATGGTCCCCTTCCCACAAAATTTTTAAATTCCTAAGTTTGACAAATACAAGGGAAAGGGTGATCCTAGGGAGCACATTAAGTAATTATGCATAGCTTTCAAAGAAGTTTCCTATAGTGACATATATATTATACTAAGTTTCCCTTAAAGCTTAGGAGGACAAGCATTAGAATGATTCGTCCATCTACTGAAAGACTCTATCACCAAATTGAATAATCTAGTTGAAAAATTGTTATGCATTTCTCATACAATATTGAGCACTAGATTATTATGTTAGATTTGTGACACACTAAATAAATATATGGTGAAAGATTTTCCTCCTTAAAATTATAGATAAATCTTGTAAGTAGATTCCCTCAGCCTATTTTTGAAAAATAGCGTGTGAACATATTTTTCCAAAATATGAATTATGAAATGGGCTTTCATTTGTAAGTTTAATGTGTGAATTCATTTGATGAAATAATAGACAAAGGGCTAAACGTCAAAAATTACCTCTTCATTAAATGGCCGGTTAATATTTATAAGGAAAACAAAGAAAATAATAACCAATCCAAAAATAAACCCCATTTCTAGGCCAAAAACAAAAACATAGTCAATGATCACTAACACAAAACATATCTAAAATATCTAAACACCAACACCATCATCTTCTAAAAAAATCTAGGGAATCCAAAACAATGTTAACATTTTTAAAGGACATCCTAAATAAAATATAAATCCAAAAGGAAAATGCATTCTATTGGGGGAACCCATGGAAGTGTTTTTCAAAAATTGGTCCAAGAATATTTGATCAAAATTTGAATGAAAAGACCATTTGATGAAAATAAACGAAAAAAACTTGTTATAAATATAATGAGTATTGTGAATACCATCAAGTAAAAGGACACAAGGCACATAATTGCACAAGGCTTAAGAATTTCATCTAAAATATCATCGATCATGGTGAGATCAAAGTGGAAGGCCACCTAACCAATTGATCAAATGAACAATTGGGTATGTATAATAATACTTTTCCTAAACATGACAAAGGTAATGCCTCCATGTTCGACAAGGATTCCACTCATAACCATACCAAAAACATTCATGCCTCCATATCATATGATTGTATAATCATTCGCATTGAGGAAAGTCATTATTGAGTAGCCCTTATGATGTAGGAGCATCCTTGGTTCTTAGAAATCTTGCATCAACCAAAAATATTTTCTTTCAGTTTTGTTCTTATTTTGTTCTTTCTCAGTTCATGTTGGTGGATTCATCATCTTTGCTCACTAGTCCCTGTGGATCTTTGTGTACATCGTGGGCATGTTCATTTTCCTTATTCCAAGATTTGGGCGTGATTGGATATTTCTTTGGCAAGTTATCGCTTCTGAAATTTCATGGTTGTTTCTTGAACCGGCATTGGAATAGTTTTCAATCCTAATGGTTAATGTGATCGTTCATGGATCGTCCCCATGACTTGCAGATCTTGGCAGTGTGATTTTAAGTGTTCCATGGAGTGTCCCTAACCTTCCTTATGGGTCCACACTTCATTATATGCACCTATTGATAGAGTAATTCAAATTTGAGGCCAACCTATTCATGCGCACGTTACATTTTTTCTCTTGGGATAATGTGATGATTTTTGGCTGACGTGGATGTTTCAAGAACCATGGATATAGTATAAAGCTTGTAATCGATCATTAGAATAGGCACTAGAGTTAGTAGTTGATTAAGGGGATTAATATTGATCTGAATTGTAAGAGTTCAACTCACATATAGGAGCATATTGGAATGTTGTTTTATTGAACATGTTATATCAGGCCTATGAGCCAAATCTATAAACCCAGATGTTGTCGACCAAATGTAACTAAGATTTTTGTTAACATACTTGCATTTACATTTGCCTCCATATTTTTTGTTGATTTCATTGTATTACTCTTGTTGCATGGTTTGGAGTTCTCCTTGAGGACCCTCCTACCGTGGCTACGTCAGATTGGTATCAGAGCAAGATTTGTTCCTTGCGAGATCATCATTGTTTGTGAAGTCTTGTTGAAGATTTATTGTAGGGTGGAAAATTGAGGATTCGACTTGCAGCTGCAGAGGACTTGTGTAAAGATGGTGGGAAGAAGAAATGGTAAAGGAAATGGAGCGCATGGAAATGCAGACCCTACTTTAATGGAGATGTTGAGAGGAATTGATGCTAGATTAGATGCAGTTGAAATGACCCAGAGAAGAGGTCAACCAGTTGATGATGTGAGTGATGAAGAGGTAGAAGTACAAGAGGAAAGAGGAAGAGAAGAACAACCTGGTCTTGATCAGGGAGAAGAGAGGTTCATAAGAGCCCTAACCAGAGTGAATACAAGACCACATTTTAATCCACCAGATTATAATGGTAAGTTGGATTTAGAAGAATTGCTTGATTGGATTACAGAGATGGAAAAATATTTTGAATTTCAAGGTACTACTGAAGATAAGAAGGTGAAGTTTTCTTGTACAAAGTTGAGAGGACATGTATCCCTTTGGTGGGAACATTTGCAGACAAATAGGCAAAGAAGAGGAAAAGAAAAGATAAAATCATGGGATCGGATGGTGAATAAGTTAAAGAAAAATTTCATACCTACAGACTATCAGATTAGTTTGTTCCGAAAGTTGCAAAATTTGAAGCAAAAAGATTCAAGTGTGACAAAGTATATTGAGGAGTTCTATAAGTTGAATATTAGATTTGGACATTTGGAGGATGAGATTGAGCAAGTAGCTAGGTATGTGAATGGTTTGAGGTCATCTATATAGGATGAGATCAGTTTGATTAAGTTGCAGAGTGTGGAAGATGCATATCAGTGTTCCCTAAAGGCAGAAGAAAATTTGAATAAAAGACATGAGCAGAGACATAGAGGAAGAGGTGGAAGATTTTAAAGAGGAAGAGGCTCTTTTCCATAACAAAATAAGGATAAGGAGGTTAGTAAGAATGATAATTCGTATCATAGATGATGGAAACTCTTACAAAAGAGGAGAATATGGTGGCTACCAGAATGAAGGTTATAGAAAGGATGATAAGGAGAAAAGAGTATTTAGGGGAACTTGCTTAAGTGTGGTGGGGAAGGACATAGAGAATTTGAATGTAGTCAGGAAGAGACAAGCAGAAAGACAGAGAACAATAGGAGAAAAGCCTTTGCTAAGGAAGATCATGTTGGATCATCTAATAAACCAAAAGATGGAGAAGTATTGGTGAATAAAAGGGTATTGTTACAAAGTGAAGCAGAAAAGGAACAATTGCAGAGAAAAAATTTGTTTCGAACTAGATGCAAGGTAGTTGGTAAATGTTGCAAAGTGATTATTGATAGTGGAAGTTCTGAGAACCTGGTTTCTGAAAAGATTATGACTAAATTAGGGTTAGAAAGGTTGAAACACCTAAAGCCCTATTAGATAGCTTGGATTCAAGATGAGCATAAGATAATGGTAAGTGAACAATGTTTGGAAAAATTGAAGATAGGAAATTATTATGATGAAGTTTTGTGTGATATTATACCTATGGATGTATGCCATGTTTTTTTGGGAAGGCCTTAGTAGTATGATAGATAGGGTATTCATGATGGAAAGAAGAATATATATACTATTGTTGCTAATGGGATGAAGCATATTTTGTTGCCTTTGGAAGATGTCCCTATAGTTTAGGTTTGTACGAGTACTAGGGTTTGTTTGGTTGATGGAAGGAGATTCCTTGATGGATTTAGACACGAGAATGTGTGCTATGCCTTGGTCCCTAAGAAGACTGAAGATTTGAAGCATGTAGAAGAACAACTGGAAGAGATAAAGGATTTTCTGACAAAGTGTGAGGATATCATTCAGATAATGTACCTGATGGATTACCACCTATGAGGAGTATTATTCATTGCATGGATCTGATTCCTAGAGCTATTTTTCCTAACAAAGCCTCACATTGGATGACACCAGCAGACAATGAAGATTTGAATAGACAAGTGCAAGAATTGATGAAGGGTTTGATCAAAGAAAGCTTAATTCCATATGCAATACTTGCTATGCTAGCACCTAAGAAGGATGGAGAATGGAGGATGTGTACAGATTCTAGAGCCATAAACAAGATCACGGTGAAGTACAGATTTCCTTTTCCCTAGATGGATGACATCATGGATTGCTTGAGTGGAGCTAAATATTTTACCAAGATAGACTTGAAGCATGGATATCATTAGATTAGAATCAGAGAAGGAGATGAGTGGAAAACAACATTCAAGACAAATGAAGGATTGTGTGAGTGGTTGGTGATTCCTTTTGGATTGATAAATGCACTAAGTACTTTCATGAGGTTGATGAATGAGGTATTGAAGAAATTCTTAGGTAAGTTTGTGATTGTTTACTTTAATGACATCTTGATTTTTAGTAAGAGTAGAGAAGAATTTTTTTTGCATATCAGACAAGTTTTGCAGAGGTTGAGAGAAGAGAAGTTGTTGATAAACATTAAGAAGTGTAGTTTCATGAAGGAGGAGCTGGTATATCTGGGATTTGTAATCTATGTGGATGGATTGAAGATGGATCCTGAGAAGGTGAAAGGAATTATGGAGTGGCCTACACCAGATAGTATTGGAGAGGTAAGATCATTTCATGGATTCGCTAGTTTCTATTGAAATTTTATTAGGAATTTCAGTTCTATTTGTAGTCCTATGAAAAAAACAATGAGAGGAGATAGGAAGGATTTTAGATGGACGTCTGGAGCAGACCGAATTTTTGAGTTGTTGAAGCAAAAGGTGACCGAGCAGCCTGTGTAGGATTTACCATATTTCAATAAGGTATTTCAAGTAGACTGTGATGCAAGTGGAAGTGCAATTGGAGCAGTGTTGAGTCAAGAAGGGAGACCTGCTTATTTTAGTGAGAAGTTGAACGATGCTAGGAGAAGATATTTAGTGTATGATCAGGAATTTTGTGCCATAGTTCAAGCCTTGAAGAAGTGGAGACATTATTTGTTGCCTAAGGATTTTTTGTTGTTTACGGATCATCAAGCATTGCAATATTTGAACAGTCAAGCTAAGTTGAATCAAAGACACATGAGATGGGTGGAGTTCCTACAGAGTTATACTTTTGTTTTGAAGCATAGGACTGGAAATTCAAATAGAGTTGTTGATGCTTTGAGTAGTAGAAGGAATTTACTGATAGAGATGAGAGTGGGAGTATTAGGCTTTGATGAATTGAAGAAGTTGTATGAGGAAGACCCAGATTTTACAAAACCTTGGAGAGCTTGTAAAGAACCTATCTTGGAGGATAGAAGTCAATGGTTGGATTATTTTGTTCAAGAGGATATTTTTTTTAGAGGCAATCAGTTGTGTATACATAGGATTTCAATGAGGGATAACTTGGTGAAGGAGAAGCATAGTGGAGGAATGTCAAGACACTTTGGAATTGATAAGACAGTAGCATTGGTAAGTGAGAACTACTTTTGGCCACAGATTCATAAGGATGTTAGGAAATTTGTGTAGAGTTGCAGATTTTGTCAAGTTGCAAAAGGGAGTAGTCAGAAAGTTGGGTTGTCTATGCCTTTGACGGTTCCAAAGAGACCTTGGGAGGATATCAGCATGGATTTCATACTTGGTTTGCCGAAGACACAAAGAGGTTATGATTCAGTATTTGTGGTGGTTGATTGATTTTCTAAAATGGCACATTTCATACCATGTAAGAAGACAACAGATGCAATACATGTAGCAGACTTATTTTTCAGAGAAGTGGTCAGATTGCATGGATTACCTAGGAGTATAGTTTTAGATAGGGATACAAAATTTGTTGGTTACCTTTAGAGAACACTTTGGAAGAAGCTGAAGATAGATTTGAATTTTAGTTCTACATTTCACCCACAGACTGATGGAAAGATAGAGGTAGTGAACATGAGTTTAGGGAATTTGTTGAGATGTTTGGTTGGAGAGAAGACCAGGAGTTGGGATTTAGTCCTTGCACAAGCAAAATTTTCTTACAATAATTTAGTAAACAGGAGTATAGGAAAGACACCTTTTGAAATTGTTACTAGAGTTCAACCTAGAGGTATATTAGAATTGAGAGATATCAGTATGGAAGGTAAACGGAGTGCAGAAGCAGAGGAATTTTTGAAACACATGAAGAAAGTGCATACTCAAGTGAAGCAGCAATTGGAAGATATGAAAAAGAAGTATAAGGATAGAACAGATGAGAAGAGGAGATATAAGGAGTTTGAAGTTGGAGATGAGGTGATGGTGTATTTTAGAAAGGAGAGATTTCCAATTGGAGCATACAGTAAACTGAAGATGAGGAAGTTTGGACCCTGTAGGATTTTGAGGAAATTTGATTCAGGAAATGCATAAGAAGTAGAGTTACCGGATGGCATGGGTATATCACCTATATTCAACATTACAGACCTACACCAGTACCATGAAGCAGAATTGAGGGAAGATAGTGAAGTAAGATTGGAAAACTAGTTTCCTAAGCAACAGTCAGATGAGATTGAAGATATTTTGGATGTTAGAGATGGAAGAAAGACTCGTGGGAGACAGTACAAAGAATATCTTGTGAAATGGAAAGACAAACCAGTTGAGGATTCTTCTTGGATTTCTCAGGGTGAGGTAGACTGTCTTGGTTTTCCTTTAGCCCTAGAAAATTGAGGGACTTACTTTTCAATAACCTCGGATGTATGATGAATGAGCATCCTTGGTTCTTGGCAATCTTGCATAAACCAAAAATATTTTCTTTTAGTTTTGTTCTTTTTTTTTCTTTCTCAGTTCATGTTGGTGGATTCGTTGTCTTTACTCACTAGTCCCTACGGATCTTTGTGTACATCTTGGGAATGTTCATTTTCCTTATTCCAAGATTTGGGCATGATTGGATCTTTCTCCAGCAAGTTATCACTTCTAGAATTTCATGGTTGTTTCTTGAACCAGCACCAGAATAGTTTTCAAGCCTAACGGTTAATGTGATCATCTGTGGATTGTCCTCGTGACTTACAGATCTTGGCAATGTGATTCTAAGTGTTCCATGGAGTGTCCCCAACCTTCCTTATGGTTCCACACTTCATTCTATTCACCTGTTGATAGAGTAATTCAAATTTGAGGATGACCTATTCATGTGCACATTACATTTTTTCTCCTGTGATAATGTGATGATCTTTGGCTGACACAGATGTTTCCAGAATCGTAGATATAGTATAAAGCTTGTAATCAATCATTAGAATAGGAAGCAAAGTTAGTAGTTGATTAAGGGGATTAAGATTGATTTGAATTTTAAGAGTTTAGCTTGCATATAGGAGCATATTGAAATGTTGTATTATTGAACATGTTATATCAGGCCTGTGACTCAAATTTGTAAACTTGGATGTTGTCAGGCTAATGTAACTGAGATTTTTGTTAAGGAACATACTTGCATCTGCATTTGCCTCCATATTTTTTGTTGCTTTCATTGTGTTACTCTTATTGCATGGTCCAGATAGTTCTCCTTGAGGACCCTCCTACCGTGGCTATGTCACCTTATAGCCATAAAAGTCCTAGTTGTGTTGTGACCATACATTGAAGTTAGATAATTGTCTAAGGAGATCCACCTTTCTCTCAACCATCAAATTTGTATAGTCACATGGTTAGCTCAATTGATCAAATAACATCAAAATAGAAGCAATTAGGATCTTAAAACACCAAATAAAAAACCTGCAAGATAATGATCAATAAAATTCCATAATAAAATTAGATTTAACAAAACCAAAAGACTCAATTCAAAGCATTAAACATAGACTTCAAATAGATTAAACCTAATTAATGATGCAAACCTTTCAATCCCACTATCGATTGATGCATATGTGTGAGATGGATGTGGATTGCTTAGTTTTATGCATTATCATCCATGGTTGTAAAAGCTTGATTGAAGATGTTAATGAGGGTTGATTCCCAAGAGATGCTCTAGAATGCTTAAGAAATGAGTATGAAACCCTAGAGAGTAACTTTTTTGTGAGGATTCTAAATGAATTGATATGAAAAAGGCCTAGTATTTATAAATTCTTGAGATTTTGATTAGTGGTGAGGATTAAAAATGATAATTTCAATGGATGAGAGAAGATTAAGGAGGTGAGTGTGGATCAAGGATGAATCAAGTGGTTGATAATCCATGAGGCATGAATCAAGCATTAGATCAAGGGTCAATAATCCATTAGAGACTCAACAATATTCCTTAATTTTAGGAATTATGTTGGAGATATTTTGAGTTGGAGGGAAGAATTCAAACTTGAAAAGGGAATTTCCATGTAGAATATTCTTTGTGCAAGTTGGAGAATTGGAGTAATTAGCTAATCAAACAATTTAGAAAATCATTTAATTATGCAAGTTGAGGAATTAGGAACTTTAATTAAACAATTAAGAATTATTTAATCAAAGAAGGATAATGGCATTTAATTAAATAATTTTGACATTATTTAATCAAAAGGAGAGAAAATAATGAATTATGATGAATTAATCAAATAACCTTAATTATTCAATTAATGAGAGAATAAAGTGAATTTAACTAAATAATTGGACATTATTTAATTAATAGAGGAATAGGTGAATTATGAGAGAAAATTGTGTTAGTAAGCAAAATCAAGATATGTGATATACTTAGGAAATTTTTAGTGTTTACATTTTTTCCCTCTTTGAAGCAAGGTACTTGTTGTGTTGTTTCAAAGAACTGATACTGACTTAATCAAAAAATATATATATGTTTTTTCTAATGCCCCACTATGCCCCAACAGATGAAGGAATGCTGGTGTGCTGCCCCCTCGAGAGATCGAACAGAAAAGCTGATTTTTAGGTTGAGATCGTGACAAAGTCACAAGAATAGTTTGTTATAGAAAGGATGTTAAATAAGTCCTAGGAAGCTCAAATGTTTGATGTAGACAAATTTTATGATGTATACACACTCATCGATAATGTATAGCCTCCAATATATTTTGATGTATCTCACACAAATTTGATACTCAGGTAGAAATGTTAGTAAAAATAGAAGAATGAGATGGATAGATTAGCATTATATTGAGATTGATCAAGATACCAACAAACCTATGCTTATTTGGATGGACTCTAGGATTTTATTGGATATGTGACGAGATATGATAGATGATATTGCTTTTTCTTTTGGATTAGGCTTAATTTCATCATAGAAATCCTTATTATATGTAGTAAACAAACACAATGCACCAAGGTATGAAGAACCAGGGTGGCTTTGTATCTAATGTGTGAAATTTGACTCTGTAAACGGATAGGAGTATCCTTGTTCATAACCAACATATGGAAACCTTGTTTGATCATGTGAAAGAATAAAGCCATCAAAGTAAGGAGAATACTATGCAAAAAGTATGAAGAACTTGATATATCCTAGCCATTATTTTACTTGATACCATCGCTCACACACAAGGAAAATATTCGTCAAGGTCAAATTACAAGAAGATCCAACAAGCACAATATACAAAAGTAATGATCAATTCCCCATTCCTTTCTCTCTAAATCATTTTAGACATCATCGAGAGATCATCAGAATAGGCCAATAAGATAAATCAAAAGAAAAGATGAAAATGACAAAAACGTCAATGTTATCATATCTCTTGCCAAAGGTGTTGTTTTTAGGGAGATATCCAAAATGGTGTCTATTGTAGAAAAGATATATCTGTAATATATGCATTGGATGAGGATTGGTTGATAGTTGTTTGATAGGCTATTGATATGATGTTTAACTGCCACATTTGATAATGATCAAGACTCACGATTTTACATTTTAAGTTTATGTTTTGGATAATTGTTGTACTTGTTTATGTTTGTTTTTCCAAAGGTGAAGGCGACGATAGGTTTATTATGGATGAAATTTTATTGCAAGTGATGGTGAGATGGGATGGGTGACATTATTTTTTTGATTTTTTCAATGTTTTTGAGATTTAAAAAAAAAATTGAGGCTATTTTTGGTATTTTGAGGTTATATGAATGTTTTTAAAATTTTGAATGTTATGAGGTTGTTTTAGGTTTTGTGTGATGTTTTTCCAATTGTTTTAGGTTTTAACTTTTCAAAAAATATATATATTTTTAGAGATTTTACCAAGAGAACAAGACCTAAGGAGGGAAAGACCTATGCCTCGAAGGCTCATTGGAGATGACCTTTCTTATTTAACTGCACAGAGGATTCATAGTTTGATTATTGGACTTGGATATTAGCACATGATGGCTAATGATGTTTTGATTTTGATATTTTTGACCTGTTTATGGAATTTTTGAACATATTTGGAAGTTTTTGGATTTTGAAGATGTTTTGGATGTTTTTTATATTTTGAGATTTTTTGGGGTTTTGAGATGTTTTGGATGTTTTTAGATTTTGATGTGCTTTTACAAGTGTTTTTAGATTTACAAAATGATACCTAGATCACCATGTCAATATCACGTTGTGAGATATAGGACATGGATCAAGATTTATTCGAAAGCAAGATGCAAGTACCTACCCCCAGTGTCTAACAATGTTTGAAATTCCATGAACGGATGCATAGATTAGGATGATGGATGGATTGGTATACAAAGGATATGAAAGATTTTCCTTGTTGTAGGATCAAGCATGACCAACGAGATAGTGCTTGGATATAGGCTATTGGATAAAAAATGGGATCAATGGTAAAGACCATGTCAATATTTTTCCATAAGCAAGGTTGAAGTGTACCCCAAACCTTTGTCAAGATCAAGAGAATTTGGAAGATTGGATGAAGATGGATTTATTATGGATAAGATGGATGGAATGCTAGATTTATTATGAAGGGGATGAGATTATTCCACCTGAAATGGTGCACGTAGATGCTCGATTCTACTCATGATGCTTGTTTTCCAATTTTTCATCATGGTACTTGCCTGAAGTTCCACCGAAGTGGTTTTCACTGGAAGACAATTTTTCTCTTTACTATTTTCTTGAATTTTTTTTAGTTTTTTGAAGGCTTATGCTAGACCACCTAGTCATGTTGATATAGATTTTGTTGCTATCAATATATTCCAACGATATCTTGCTTAGAGGAGTAACTTCTTCAAGATGTGGGTGCTTGCATGTAACCCTTGAATGTTCTTATCTTCCATGTTGATAGCAGAGTTAACCTTTCCTAGATGCACACATCGTGATAGAGTTCCCTTAGAGTCCTTATGATAAGGAGTTGTTGCCAATATAAGGTCAATGCAAGATTTGGATATCATGGATGTCAAAGTAGATGGTGGAATGCGACGAGGACTATGAGATGTAGATGGATTGGTCAATATTTTGGAATCTTTGATTCTCCAAACTTGGGATGATGAGCAATGAAAGGTGGATATGGAATTCTGAGTGGAATTAGGACCAACCTCTTGATATACTTTGTAGGCTGCTCTGGAAGCTTTCTTTTTCATCAATGGACAACTTTGACATGGATGAAGTTTCCTTTTTTATTTTTCCCCATAGTTTCTTTGACTAATGAAGTTTGATAGGGATGATATTAAATTGAAATCTAGTTATGTAAAAATGTAATGTGATCTCACATCAATATAGTTCTCTAGTGAGATTTAATTTTAAATCACATAAAAAAAACCATGTTTAAGTAAAATTTTATAAAATTCTCAAGATTTTGGGATCAATGAGACTCTAGAGAGAAATATATAAACACATCTAAGAAGTTTGAGGAGAAGTTTCTTTGTAGTGGAAACCACATATAGCCAGTGGTGGCAACCATATAGAATTATAACAAGTGCTTACCAAAACTTTTTTTACCTTCTTTCTTTCCTATCCCTTATCACCATGACCAAATTCCATCATCCATTATCTATTTTTGATTTTAACTTTCCCAAAGTGTGCCTCTATAGATCTGATTACTCTTTTTTCCTTTTCCTCTAGATTCCCTTAGATAAATTTCCATGAAAAAGACATTATCTATCTAATTTATCCCTTTTTTATTTTCTAGTGTTAGAGCGTAGTCTTATGAATTGGAAATGAGTTTTACTTATGTTTGAGTATTTATATTATGCACCCTTTCTATGTATTTTGTGTGTGTTTCTGTGATCATTTCATTGTTATGTTTATATTTCATATATATGTTTTGTATAGAATTGATTTTGTACATGTATAGTGACTACTCTATTTACATGTATTGTAAGACGAGGTGCATGTGCATGAAGAAACAAAAAACCAAAACAAAATACTAGTTTCTCTCCTTTGGTATTATATCATGTCATGATTATATCTATGTTTTCATAATCTATACTATGATTTGTTTCTACCCCTTTAGTGGTTCATCAACCTACTAATTTAGAGGAAAATATAATAATAGAAATTGCATACTCTACAAATTATTTTATCTAGATCTACACTAATTTTAGGTGTTGACATTTGTATATATTTGTATCTCTTTGTTTTATCCTTATCCGCACCTTTTCTAGCCTATTGAATATTTACTTTATCCTATGTTCACGCATAGTATAGTATTGTTACTCTTTGTTCATTCCTATGTGCTTATGTCTCCAACTTTTTAATATTTTTGACCATTGTTTAATCCATTTTTATCCTTTCTTGTTTTATTTTTATCTCGCCCACATAGCATTCAAGTTTTTCTCCTTCCTCTCATGTGTATTTAACCATCATTTTCCCTTATTTCTCTTATTTATAATGTTTCAAAGATTATTTTAGCATAAAACTGCTTACAACTATATCTAATTATCCTCATGAATCTTCCATGTAAATTTGGCGGCTTAATAATTAAATTCTAGAAGTTCCCCTTGAGGATATGTGTGTTCCTCCTAGGGTGCCCTTTAGGATTATTGGTTTTTGTGTAGAATCTCTCCTTTTTTTGGCAGTCAATTCATCACTCACCTAGCATATTTATCCACTCACTTGCCCTAAATCCTTGTAAAATTTATAAATAGACTATCATTACTCTCATTTCATCATCTTACTTTAAACTATAATCTTGATATCCTTAAATAATACCATTTTATATTTTTGTCTTAGAACTATTAATCTATTAGACTCTTGTTAGAGCTTACATTTATTGAAGCCTTCGAATTCTTTTGAAGTCTCATTCTATCCATATTGTAGCCTCATTTTCTCTCCCTACCCAATTTCTAACTCTCATAGCCATTAGAGCCACATTTTATTTTCAAATTATGAATTTTTCTTTCCTTTAACCTCTCCTTACCATCCTTTTACAATCCCCTTTTTTCATCCATTTAGCTAGCTCCTAGCCTTGTTTCAATCTCTTAGGGTATTATCTCCCCACTAGGTTTTACTTGGTTGCATTCTCGTTATCCATTATGGAAATTTTTAGCCATTGTCATTACTTGAATAATCTTATTTTCAATGTTTTGTATTTCATATTTGTGTTGGAAAACCCATAAGGGTTTGCTTGAGGTAGGCGTTGTTTAACACTTCCATTTCTATGTTTTCCTATTTTGTAGGTTTATATGAGTAGATACATGATAGGTGGATATATTACAAAATTATTAATAGGAGATCATGAAGCTTCCCTAAAAATTTAACAGTTTTAGACATCATTTCCCTATGTACACCCATCGAGACATCCATATTTTTTGAAGGATAGTTCTCAAGATTGAAACTTTCTTAGAAACTTATCCTTTCCATAGTTTATTTCTATTTTTACCTTTAGTTTTTGTCATGTTTCAGTCTCTCTTTTTATTAAAATTTTCATTTCTAGTACGAACTTATCTCATTTTGATCACCTTGTTTTTTTTACTGTCCCTCTTTCTATGTAGGTTTTCAATAGGTGAAAATCAGATCTAGAACTTCATGGGTGATCTAAAGAAAATTTGGTTCTAGTTTGGTTTATATATAATATAGGGACACATGTTGGTATTGGCATGGTGTGCTGGTTTAATGGTGGCATTGTTTTTCTTGCCACCAAGGTTCAAACCCCATTGGGGTGGTATTGTTGAATGGTTGTATTCCGGTTCATAGCTCCAGTCAAAAGCATTTACCCCTTGAATAAAAAAATATAATATAGGGACACATATTCCCCCTTTAAAAAAATTCGCTCTTGGGAACTTTTAATCTCACCCCTTTTTTCAAGATTCTTATTGGAGCTTATATATCTCTCCAATTCTTAAAATCATTTACAACAATTTAGCTTCATAGAGTTTTAGTATATGAGGTGCACAGTGTTTCCTTTTTTATAGTTTACTTCCTAAGTGTTTATATTTCTTAATTTATGTTTCCAATTCAATCCTGGCTATTTTGTGTTTGAGTTTGGTTTCAAATTAGGCTTGTTTAGTTAGTCTAAATTGCTTCGATTTATTATACTTTAGCATAAATGGCTCAAAGATATAAACTTAACACCTCCATTTTATGTAATTTTATTTTGTGAACCTAAATGTAAATAGCTCTTTTATTTACATTAGATTAGCTAACTTCCCATTTTATGGTATATTAGCTTGTTATGTGTGGTTTAACCTAGTTTGTTATATCTTGTGTGTTTAGTAAGTTATATTTATCCTCTTTTATCAAACTCATCTTTGCTTCTCTTGGAATTTCATATTTTTGTGTATTTTATTTCCTTTTCTTCTCCTTAGTTAATGCTCCCTACCAATTCTTCTCATCTTTAGCAACTGAATATTAACCTCTTAGGTCTCTTCCTCATTATAGTGTTCCTCCATCCATTTTCTCTAAAGAGACCATGTCCTTGCTTCCCACCATCATAAAATTTGACCGAGAATCCTACTTTGATTACCAAAAGGATGAAGATTGCCTCCAAATTACATGAAGTCAAGAGAATCATCAATGTTGAGATGATACAATATATTGGACATATAGTGCATACCCTTGCAGATTCTTATTGTATCTTTCACCCTATTGAGACGCCTTACAATGCTTCTACCTCTATTGTTGCTTATATGCATTTTTTACCATGGTTTTATCTATTTTTTGGGGGAAAAAGATGCATATGGTGTGAAGAAACTTTTTCCTTAAAAGTGTGGTCTGATTGATAAAAGGATTTCAAGCCTATATCATTTCCAAATGTTTTAATATATAATGTATTTATGTAAATAATAATAAAATATAATTAAGTATAAAAACATCAATTGTTTCTAAATGCATAGAAAATAAGATAGAATCCCAAATTATTACAAATATATTGAGTTAATTTGAGATCTATTGTGACAGAGCTTGGGTTGACAAGATAATCCTAATAACGCAATAAGTAATATAAGAAGGGGAAAACAAACTTTTTTTATAAAAATAATGCAACAATAAACATTTTAAAGTAAGCTTGAAACAACAAACTTCTTCTATAATGGAAACTTATTTCGTGAGAAAAAAAGATTCATATGGTGTAAAGATCGAATAGAGAAGGATATATTTCCACCTTGGTTGTGCATTTGCCAATATATGTTTGGTTGTTAATCTTGCCTATAATAATCTTAGAGGAATGAATATTCATGTCCAACAAACTCAAAGATTTAATCTTAGCGTCGGGACACTTTGATAGCCCAAATGAAAGGTTGTTCACTTTCCTCTAAGACTCTACTCAAGACTGTGTTCTACTCTTTTGAGAAACACACATAATTGCCAAATGAAATGTAAATAATCAATTGTTACTTCCCTAAATCTAACCACCTAACCAGCTCTTACTCACTAATACCCTCCATTTTCCCTAGGACAAACAGGCTTCCCCACCACATTTTTAAAATTCTCTACACAAGCAAGTTCAAGACTCTCAAACATATTTATCAACATCCTCGACCTCTCACTAATGAATTGTAATCACTCAAGAATAAACTGTAATAAACTGTAGACTAACCTTTCAACTCCAAGTCAATGTAGTTGGTGATCATCCCATGCCTCTGCAATATTACAAGTTACAACAAATTGAGCCTCAAAACAACTTTGTCACCATTACCCTCTTTCTATAATTTTTTTATAGCACGGAGGCCGTCCAATAATGCAGTATAATCATTGCGAAGACCCTACTTATACTAAACGAGATGCTAATAATTTGTCCCATTGTGCACTACGTTGTTCCTCATTGGTTTTGTTGCCTGAATTAGTTGTCAACCTGAGTGAAAAAATTAACAGTGTGCTTTTGAACATTAAGAATTCCTTAAAGAGTCTCAAACAACTACCCATCTAAGACCTTAACTGTAGTTAAAGATACATTCCTAAAACCCAAATCTCATAATAGTAGAAATAAAGCAATGCACGTACCATAGATATGACCAGCAACGTCACAGTATCGAAGATGTCGTTTGCCTCTTGTTTGATGGAATCATGAAAGGACACTTGCACAGAGAGATGAGGAAGACAACAATCAATCTAGATGACTATGATCTATCTGAGGGGCACCAGTATTATTCCAGAGTACCCCCAACACATGCATGTTGTTCACTCCTGTCATCATAACAAATCCCACTTGACACCATGGATCTGCAGAACACAACTTGTAAAAATGAAGTTTCATTTAATTGAAATGTTTTTATGTAGCGTAAGCATGCCGTGACTTATGAAATAGGTCATGCCCTCCAAGGCCTCTAGATCTACAAATGTTTTAGTTTTATTGTTATCATCTCGCTGTCTTGAAGCACTGCTAAATTCGTACAAGAAAAAGTACCATGTAATTTAGCCTCATTCATAGCTTTGGATATTCGTCCATTTAGTGTACTATTCAACAACTTCGATTATGCATTCATCTCCACTCAATGCTTGCCACATAACACTAATGCTATTTTTCAGTAGTGACATTATGCATTTGCACATAATTCTAATGCATACTGTGACCCTACACATGGTTGCACATGGCTTTGTTAAGTTATCAACTTTTTCAACACTACATACAACTAACACATGATGATCTTTGTGTCACATGTTCTTGCACTACAAGCAGCATAGAATTAGCATACATGCAAAATTGGCACTATGTGGATTCAACACCTCACACCATACTATCTACATGAAAATATACGATACATGTGTGGCATCTATCAACATATTGTTAAGGCCTAGCTGATGACCCACTTTTATAAATACATGCAATGTATAAGGTATAGACAAAAAAGAATCAGCTAGTAAGTTTGTTACATTCATAGGCCCCTTGGGTTAGCTCATTTGATCTTGGTTGTCACTTTAGGTAGTTCAATTCCTGATTTAAATATGTGGTGTGAGGTCTATTGAACATTCCCTGAGAGGTTATGGGGGGCTTGCCCTATAACTAAGAGCTGAGCTCTAGGCCACTAGGCTAACCTCAATTCCTCTTGGTAAAAAGAAAAAAAATTGTTACGTCATATTATCTTGTGTATCTATAATGTCAAAAATTGCATATCCTTGCAATTTTCACACTATGCTATGGCTTGCTTTAATATTTGTGGCCCTTGCTTCAGCCCTTTTTTTCCTTTATTTTAATATTATGATTATGTTTTTAATCTCTCTTCACTATATTTGTGTAAAATAATCTTTCCTAGACATTTTTATTATCTTTCCTTGGTGACTCAAAGTTTTAGAAGCTAATTTTTCTAATACTAGCACAACAAACGAATGTTCATCCAACATGCTAGTATCCCCTAACACTTTGTCCTATATAATAGTTGTTTCTAAGCATTTTTACCACCTCCCAACTACATAGGTTTTGTAACTAACCTAAGACGAATCTGAATAGTTGATAAAAACCTTGTATCTCCTTATTTTTCCTATCATTCCATTTTGAAAGGGATCTCACAATATCTCACAATTTACCAAGCTCAAGATATTACTCTCTCCTCCCTTGGCTCACTCTATCAAAAAGTTTGTTCTTAGCTCTACATTGTTGAAGCTTGTTGAAGTTGCATACTAATGGTCTTCATTGATATGGTCATATGTTCATTCTCCTAATCTATAGCATGCTAATAATATTGTTATATTTAGTTGTGGTTCTTGTTTGAATGATATTGTAACTCCTCTCTATAATTTATTTCTATTTGATAATATATTTTAGCATCCTCACTTCTTACATGTTTACACACACACTAGCATGTGACTCCCCATAGACCAAGGAGTTCTCATTTATGGATTTTATTTTAGTACTATTTCCTTAATTTTTAATATTACATGGAATAAGAATACATATTTTCTCTCTTTCTATTTGACTACTTGTGAAAGTTGAAAAGCTAAATTAGGGGCTTGACCGTTCATAGCAAGCTCTGAAGTAGTCACATCCCCTTTCTCATTTTCATAGCTACAAGTGTTTGAAAGATTCAACCACACAAAGGTTTTGTTTTGTTTTACCCTTTTCCTTATCATTTCTACTTTGTTTCTAAATTCATAGATAAAAATGATTTTCTAATAGTTCCTTATATTTTGGTGTTCCCTAGATTTTTACTTTGTTGTCTTTTGTTTCTATTGTGTCAAAAACTAATTTATAGGTCATACAATTCATTTATTTATCTTCCTAGTATGGCAACATGTTTCAAGGACTACAACGTGCAAATAAGACTACAATGCATTGCATGAGCATCCTAGAGAATGAGCATCTCCTTATAGCACCAAGTTCCATTATTTCTACCTTTCATGATCTTGTATTCAATTGTTTAATTTTATAATCATGATTTCAATATAAAACCATTTTTATCTTAAAGATCTATGCTTTTAAGCTTAGTGAAAGATTTTCATTTTACAAATATAAAACATGTTGGGATATTTCTAGTGTGATTTTATTCTTTTTATAATAAAATAATAGTAAAATCATTTTTTGTTTAAAAAAGCTAGTTGTATCCTAGTGTAAGTGTTGAAAGTGTTTAACTTAGATAACAAAGAACATCCTTAGTTAACTCAATATTTTCAACATTATATTTTGGTGAACTCGACTTTGTTTAGCAACTTTTTTCTTGGTTCACCCATTACATTTTGGTGAACCCACAAACTTTACAACTTGCATTCTTCTCTTTCGATTCATTCAAAATAATTAAAGCTTATAAATATTTTGTATCATCTTGCATTGTGTGTTGTGAATCTTGTACATTTCACCTCTTATGAGCTTCACAACCCAATCTCTCTTTCTTATCATATCATTTATAGAAGTGTTCATAATTTAAACATGGCTCATTTCAAACCACTTACAAAGTGCTCCTATTAGAAAACAATAGATTTCTCTAACTTCTCCTAAGATTAAAACATAACAAGTATTCATCAATTACCCACTTTTCCTACCACGATATATCACAAAAATGAGGGATGGTTCAATCATATTTATCCACCCTCCATGTGTTCTCTCCATCTAAAGTGCACCAAATCAATAAACACCTCACATATTTTCAATCCATATTGTTAATGAAGATGTGTGTAACACTTATCCCTCCATTCTCCATGTCGTGAGGACTATGTTATGTAAGCATCTAAAAGGCCTAAATTTCTTACACATCATAGTCATAATCGTGAATATTGATGTCTCCATAATAGTACATCTACCTATGAGTGTTATGCCTGTTGGGATAAGGTGCCATTAACTTTGTAAATCCCAATATTGTATTTATTCCATTTATTATTTTTAATTTGTAATTAACCATAAGGGATGAATAAGTTTCACTGGCAGTTTATTACAGAGTTACTTTTACTGCTCAAGGAATCTTGGTAAATAGTAAATGAGGTGAGGTGGAGAATCTTGGTGCCTATCTTAGGGAAATGTATTTTTGGGCTATTATGACGCATGCCATAAGTTTGTAAGAGCATCTATGACAACTTACAACTGTCATAAGGTGTAAGAGATTCTATGACAACATATGATAGCTATTATTATCTTGTAAGTTCCTATTCTTGGTTCTAGGCGCCTATATTGGGAAGATGCCTATGACAAGTGTAAGGGAATATGTAAGAAGATAATTTTGGTGTATCCCAAGATAGAAATATTGGATTTTATCCATCTCCCACGAATTCCTTTGGTGGGTACTCATTTTGTATAAATATGAGACTTGAGAGTGAAGTTTGAGAGAGAGTGTAACAAGAGTAACAGGGTGCTGCAGGATTGAAGACTCAAGAGGAGATTGGAAGTGGATGTATTGTAATCTTGTTTTGAAGATAATACAACTTGGGCCTCTCTTCTTGGTGGAGTTTTTCCCGCAAGGGTTTCTCCACGTAAACACTGTGTTATGAGTTTATTCCTCTGTTCCATTGCTACCTTGTGTTGTGAAATCTTGCATTCTTATGTTGTTGATTTGTGCCTCTTTGTTGCTGCTATCTTATGGTGATGTTATTGCTGTTATAAGTTCATCTAAGGTGGTTTTATCAAGCATGTTAGAGTGGCTGATTTTAGCATCATAAAGAAGTTGAATCTCTTCATGGTATTTCAAGGATTAAGAAAAGTTATTTACAGATTTGCATACAATTTTCAGATTTCCATATTGTAGTAGTCAAAGCCTTGTATCTCACCAATTGGTATCATATCTTAGTGATTTGGTGATTAACAATTGGATTAGAGATTGTTCGTTTATTCCAACAATGCCTCACATAACAACAACATCTTTGTTAATAAAATTGGGGACCCCCTTTTCTTTTCATTGCTATCTTTTCATTTTTTGAATCTGTCCCCCAATTACATTTAGTTGTTAATTTATTGATCATTTTTATTTTTATTTTTTAATAATATATAATTTAAATATATTTACCCTTTTTCAATCTTCTATGTCCTTCATCTAGACCTTGGAACCAATTTTTGGTTCCCAATGAAGCCCTGCTCTCACAATTATACCAAAAGTTTGAAATTTTTAAGAGCTTACAAACTTTGGAACTTGATTTCAAGCCACAAGTCTCATTCACTATCCACCTCCCCCTTCACGCTTTATTTTTTCACCTTTTGTGTTTTATATGTTTCTTTATTAGGTTGTCATGAGCCTAGCTCTTGGGCTTAGTCCAAGTCTGAGGTTCCTTCCATGAACTCAGTCATTAACTCCTTACGTGTAAGAATAGACAAGGTTTATTTATCCTATTTTTCACCTGTTATTCCTCATTTGTGTATCCAATATATGATATTTTGGGCTAACTACAACATTAGAAAAAAATACCTAGGTATTCCAAAGTTAATTTGACTAATTTCTTTATGTTTGGAAGGTGGATTCAAGCTCAAAGTTGGATGAGGCCAGTGGAACTCAATGTCTCCCATGTGTGTTCATATTTCCTTTTTGGTCTTATGTAGGTTTTGTAGAGTTATTTTGATTCAAAGTGTTATCTATAATTATTTGCAAGGTGTGTTGTCAATTTTGTTTGTGAATTCATCAAGTTATAATTCATTTCTTTGTGAAGTCATTAGAATATATTTTCATTTAATTTTATAGGGTTTTGTATATTAGTTTTAGATTTATGAATTTAGTAATAAATAAAATTAGGATTCTAGTTCATACTAGTGTCTATACTTTGGTCAAATTAATTTCAATGGATATTCACAATGTAGACACCTAAAATAGATCATTCATATTTGATCAATTTATCCTAATTCTCCTCATTTTTTACTATCTTGTTCTTCACCTGAAATTTCTTTCCCATTTCCCCTTAAATTCTAACCCTTAATTATTTATATAGCCCAATGTCTCCCCCTCTTCCAAAAGTTAAATAAATATTTTTAATTATGTAATTTTCCTTTTTAGGTACTTTCCATAACCTACCCTTAATCCTCCATTATCTCTTAATCTTCCCCTAATCACTTGCACATGGGATAATCAATCATTATAATTCAATTTGACCAACCCAAACTCCCATAAAACCACTTCTCATACTAAGTACCCACAAATGGTACTCCAAAGAATGGGCTAAACTTTCATTCATTAATTTTTAATTCACCCATGGTACTTTGGGGCATGGAGCGATCCACCTCTATTTATAAAAGGAGATTTAAAACTCCCTATGTACCCCCAAGATGTGTGTTATGAAAAAATGAACCCTTTTGGGGATCCTTCCATGACACTTGGAGCTACCTTATCCATTCCTATCCCTTCACTAATTCGCATTCCAAATCCTACCCCTTGAATTTCCTGTAATATTGGAGCCACTATCCTCCATCAATCCCCTTTTTCCACTTGCCAACCTCTCCATGCTTGAGAGATCTTAGGAATTCTAATCCTTTAATCTCCACCCTCCATTCAATCCTTCCAATTTCTATAAATTGGAGCTCAATCCAAGCCATTTAACAACACACATGAATGCAATGTTATGTTATTGATTTTGTGAGCACACATTATACTAAATTGGAAAAAACAACTCCTTGAGTGCAACTAGAGAATTTAGTGTTAGAGTAATCATGCATTAGCTAATAATTAATTAATCTTTAATTAATTATCAAGTTAATTTATTCTCATGCACTTAATCTAAACTTAGGAGTGCTTTTATTATTTTATTAGTTGATCATTTTGTCTCATTGTATGATATATTGACACTTATCATGATCTAATCCCTTTCTCATTTATGGTTTTTCTCTTATAAGCACTCAACCCTCATTGTATTACTCATCTTCTCCTCTTGAGATTCTCTTTTGAGATTTTGGAGTTTCATTTTGTAGTTTTTTCTTGTTGAAAAATATTGCATATTATTGTTTGTAACTCTTGTGTGGAAGGTGTTTTTTTTGTTGTTTGATCCTATGGCTCATGTTTTTCATAATTCTAACATGGTATCAAAGCATGGATTCAACGAACCCCTTCTCGATTTATGAGATTTTTCTTCAAGGGCTATAGCGCTTCAAATCTAGAATCTTTCTATTTCTTGTAATTTTGGAGGTGGGAATTTTTTTATGCATTTGAGACCAAAACAAAGTCTTCCATTGGATTGATATTTGTCAAAAAGGTTAGTTTTTCATTTTTTTTGGCCTAATTTGGACTCCTAAGGTCAAATATACAAGGGTTTATAGTAGTTGCTTCTTTTCTAGATCAAAAGGGTAGCTACAATTTCAGTGCATTTTGAGCCAAAAAAGACCTCACTGCTACATTCAAGAGGTCGATTTGATCAATTTTGATATTAAATTTTCCTACTTTTGATGATGAGATTCTAGGGGACATTTTTTTTATATCAGGGCCTATACGGCCCCTGAACGGCCCTCTATATGGAAATCTGTAAAAAAAATTAAAAAAACATATAAATCAAATGATTTTTTAAACATTGCCACTTATAAGCAATGTAGTCGCTAGTGCTAACCACCACGATCTACAGACCACAGCAACAGTGGCTCTACTACTAGTTGCTAACGACTTGCAAAGTTGTAGTAGCACTACTAAGCTACCAGGCGGTAGGTTATGTCATCCACTACTGAACCGGCGACAATGGCCCCCTCTTAATATTATTTTTTTTTAAATTAAATCCCTAAGGTTGCATGGGTGACCAGTGCCCAACCCCTGGGGGCTTAAAAAAAAAAATTGTAAAATAAGTAGAATCAGGAAAATGGGAAAACTATTTGCTCGAGTATTGAAATTGGTGAACAAGATATCGATGGAAATCCGGTTCCAAGAACTATCCAATGGTGTTGGTTTTTTCTCAATTTTTTTTGTTGGTACATTCTACAGTTTGTTCAAGTCAAAGGTGTTTTCTTCACTCCCAGGCTCATAAATTTTGATTAGTTTCTCCATTTTTTCGATTCCATGTTGAATAGGATAGTATTTTTTCAGAGCTCTTTCATCCATCCATGGGCTTAGATTTCTATAGGTACATTTTTATTCATCTTTTTGTTTCTTTACACTGTGAATTACCTGTACACTTCCAACTCCGAAACTTTTTGTTTGTGTGTGCGATGATTTGTTTTAGGTTGTTTTATATGTATTTTCAATATTTTTCCTATTTGGGCATTGTAGTCACAGTTTTGTGTTACTATCTCTTTGTAGATAACCAAGATAATGTCTCATTTTGGTGACACTTTAGATTTTGGGTATATCTTGTTGCGCCTTTGTACCTCAAGACCATGATACAAAGTGCTCATGTGGGGGGAGGCAGGCGGTGGTTGTGTAGGCCTTTTTTTTTTCCATCATACCTTTGTCAAGTGAGTGTCCCTTCCATGATAGCATTGAGTCTTGGTGATTCTTGCCTCATGCATGTGTTCCTATTTTGTTTATTTATAGGTACATTCAGATGTTCATGTTTCTCCTACATTCACTTCTTGGTGACACATAGCTTTAGTGGATCTATCTTGGCTCTCCCTTGTCAGCAATATGAGATGGTTTTTACTATTGGTTCTAATGCTTCCTTGGTTTCACATTGGAGTGAACTATGTACATAGTTTTTGTTCCTATGTATTAGGTAGATGCATCGACTAGTTACCCATGCATTTTAGTGAGATAGAGCATTTACCATATGGACACTCTTGCATTCCTAGTTTTTGGAGGAAACCTTCCATTTTCATTTTATTGGTTTCATCAGACTATTGGTACTTATATTTTCAACTTGCATCTTGCATGTTGAGTAGAGTCATTGGGGTCACTCATGTAGATTCATGTGCCATGTGTATCTTCAATTTCTAGGTTTTTTCCTTTATTTTCCATATGATTTGAGTAGCGTCACTGGGGGAACTCATATAGATTATTGTCTTCTTAATCCTAGGTTCTTCATTTCAAAACTATAGCAGTCATCATTTGATAGTTGTCTATAACTTCTTCATGCTTCAATAATGATTCTTCATGTTCTTATTCTTTTGGGACATTATTTTATTTTGGGGGTTTTTTAGTCCTTCACATTGTTTTGGAGGCTTCTCAATCCTTCACTATTTTGGAGGCTTTTCAATCCTTTATTCTCCTTTCTCTCTTTTGGAGAGAAGTTTTCTCCCAAAATGTTTTTCTCCTTTTCTCCGGTTGTGAGAGATTAGATTGTTTGTACATGGGTATCTCACCAAGCTTTGTTTGTTGAGACCCATCTTGCATTCTCTTTTTAGGTTTTTAGCTACTCCTTAAGTTCATCTTAAGGGGGTGTTAGAGTAATCATGCATTAGCTAATAATTAATTAATCTTTAATTAATTATTAGGCTAATTTATTCTCATGCACTTAAGCTAAACTTAGGAGTTCTTTTATTATTTTATTAATTGAGTTATTATTATATTATTAGTTGAGTTATTTTATCTATTTTATTATTTTATTCTCATTACATGAAATTTTGACACTTGTCATGATCTAATCCATTTCTCATTTAGGTTTTTTCTCATATATGCACTCAACCCTCATTGTATTACTTATTTTCTCCTCTTGAGGTTCTCTTTTGAGATTCTAAAGTTTCATATTGTAGCTTTTTCTTATTGAGGAATATTGCATATTATTGTTTGCAGGTCTCTTGCATGGAAGGTGTCTTTGTTCATTGTTCGATCCCGTGGCTCGTGTTTTTCACAATTCTAACATTTAGCATATTTTGTATTGATATCTTATTCATTTTTTAATCTTCTAATTTCTCCAATATTGTTTTTTTCTTATGTTTTTAGTATAGTAGGCTAATATTATTCTTAATTTACTTTAATAGGCTAAAATTACATGTACACATATTATATATGTCCAGTGGGACCCACATCCCTTTTTGATAACTAATCAAACTTAATTTCTTGAGTTTTGTTGTATACAAATCATAGTTGGGAGGCCATGTTCAAATTAGGTGGTTCTTATGTAGCTTGCTTGGATAGATCTGCTTGGTAGTTATTGTAGACACTGAAAAATGTCCTAATCAATGTCATACACTCGAATCAGATTTATTAACATCATTTCCTCTTTATCTATCCTCTTTTTTCTTAATTAATTCAATTAGCCTAGCTAATTAATTAATTGCATCATTTTCGTCTAATTGGCCTAATTAATTAAATTGGGTTAATTCACCTCTTTTCACACTCCATCTAATTAAATTAAATAAATCAAAATATTTAATTTAACTTCCTAATTCATCTTATTTAATTAAATAACCCTATATTTTTTAATTATATATCATTTCATCACCTCTCCCCTATTTATTAAATCATCTAATAAATATCTCTAATTCTTCTAATCCCCTAATTGCATAAATTAAACCTTGTTTAATTAGCAATTAAAGTAATTATTCCTCTAATCAAAGGGAATATTCCCATGGAATATTCTTTATCCTTTTTGCATAATTAAAACTTTGTTTTAATTTGTAAAATCCTCATTTTCCTCAACCTAATGGAATATTCTAAGGAATATTCCCTCTCCACCAATCAACTCACTTAGTTTCAAAAGCAAGTTAACCCTCTTACCTTTCTAGCAAGTTACCTTTGACCTGTGTGAGTAGGTCAAAAGTGTGTTTGTTTAAGGTAATTGTGAGCCTTTGATTTATCTTCATCTTGCATTCTCATTCGTTGATGAGAATTCATGATCCATGCCTCATCTCCTTCATCCTGAACCATTGATTAAGCTTTCTAATCTCAACCATTCATATTTTCTCTCCTTTAAATAGATCACTATTTGGAGACAAATGGATCCATCTTTTATTGCAAAGTCATGATGTTGAATTTACTCACATCCATACTCTCAATTTGCACACATTTAGCTTATTTTTAGTTCATTTTAGTTGCATAAATAGCTTCAAGCTTTCATTAATGGCTTCCATGCATCCATCTTAGTTTGTAAATAGATTAGGGTTTTCATCTTTTAGCATCATTTTAGCTTAAATTAGCTTATATTAGATTGGAAATTGCATAATTAGATCATTTATAGCATAGAATCATGGTAACCTAGCTTGCATTGTGTTCATTTTGTGCATAATATAGGTTTTTCATACACCAAACATCATGGTTTCATCGATTCTCTTCTATAGAATCGACTGAAACAAGCTCACTATCATGGGATTAGGAAAGGGTCATCGGTCCACATCAATGTGACATCAATTCCACAAGATAAATTTCAATGGATTAGAGTAGATGTTTTCTTTAAAGCTTTCATAAGATTAGTATGTCAGGGTTTTTGATAAAATGTTTACTTTCAATTTTGATTGATTGATCTTGTTGAGATTCAAGTATTGGTTGCCTCATTATGCTTTGATTCTTCATGGATCAAGTGTGATTCCGCCCATAACCAATATCCTCACATTGACAGTTACTAACTTGTGTTGCATATTTTTATGTTTTTATTCTCTATCTACTAATGAAAGTTGGTTTGTAGGTCCATATGTTTTCTAAATCACCTCCTAGCACCAAAAATTTGGCTTCAATCCACCTTCAACTAACAAAAACTTCACTTTATGTGCGAGGACTCACAATTGAGTAGATTTGTTCCTATTTGAGAAATTCTATTTTTTGGTTACTAACTTATGTTTTTGGCATATTTTGATTAGTTTGTATTCTCTATCTACTAATGAAAGTTGGTTTTTTGGGCCTATATGTTATCTAGGTACCTCTTAGCACCAAAATGTCAACAAAAATCAAATTTCAACTAGCCATAATCTATTTTTTGTGAAGGAACTATTTAGGAAATTATGTGATTGAGTAGGTAGTTATGTGTCCTCCTTAGGCAGTTCTATGAACAAGGTAACATTTTTCAATATTTGGTAATTTGTTGGTCGTGCTTGTGGTGAGGTAATTCTATGTTTATGAAGTTGTGTTACTTGTAGGTTTCCAAAAAAAATGATTTCTTCTTGAGGGACTAACTTATTAAAACTTGACTTGTTATTGTGTTTTCCCTAACTTTTTATCTTGCAGCTTACATTCTATTCAAATACAAGCTGGCTACTAATGGTTTTCTTGCAAGCTGATGCAGGGGCACCATGTTAAATCTTGTAAATATGGTCAATTTTGGTCTTGTGATAGGTTTAGGTTGTTTGAGTCTTATTTTTTTCATTCAATAAGGTCATAATAGACCATTTAGAATGTAACTAGGGTCATAAAGGGTTTATTTTGCAAAAGGTGTTAAATATTTTCAAATGTTGTCAAAAATACCATATTGTAAAAGTGCAAAAATGCAAAAAGTTGGAATACCAACAGTCAAGTGGTTCAAAATCAGTTGGAAAAAATGTGTCTTGATAGGACAAGGTTAAATAGGCTTTGAAAACTCAATGTAAGGGTTCTAGAGTCTTGTGTTGAAGTTGAAACCATAAATAAAACTTTGTTTTCTCATAAATTACTTGTAAATTGTTGTTGCAAATCTATGTAGGGTCCGTACAGTGCAATAATGATCTTAAATCTCTTGAATTAAATGGATGCATGAGATAGCATCATTTTGGCTCTTGTTTGATTGGATTTCATCAAAGTAGAAGTATTTTAGAGGCATTTGTCTGGTAATGGATCTGTAAACCTTGTTTTGAGGGTTTGGTGTAACAAAATGGAAAATTAAGGCCATTCCACCGATGGAACTTGTGAGAACCTGGTGGAATGGCATGGTTAGATGTAGGATTTTGTTTTTAAGGGGTTTTCAAGAGCAAGAAAGGCGGGTTGCTAAATATGGAATGATGCCCTAGTTTCTATTCTTCATGATTTTTGGTGAAAATTGATACTTTGAAGTAGGTTTTGGTAGAAAGACTTGTAGAAACCCATTCTAAATGATGTAATAAGCTTGTGAAGACTTCATATGGAGTTTTTGATGTGTCTATGAAGTGGTTTGAGGTTGGGAGAGTGGAGATTCAATACACCCCTGTATGAGCATGCCTAAATAGGCCTAAATGAGGGTTTGGTAGTTTGATGTCTTTGTGGCCATTTCCCTTGATGAAAGTTGATTATGAGCATTTGTAACCTATTCAGATTGTGGGAATAGAGTTTAGAGGTTTGAGTGAAGGACTTTACAAAGTCACTTTGGAAAATAGGCCTAATTGAGCCTTGTTGTTGCAGGACAGTCAAATTTAGGGAGATACTTTTCAAAACAATCATATTTGGTTTCATGATATGTTTAAGGAGGCCCAAATGGGTTCTTGAATCTATATTATGTTTTGGGAGATTCAACCTATTTGGAAAGTTGTGTCTAATTCTTGTCATTGGGAATGCTACAAGCAAATAAGCCTATTGTGAGTAAGCATTTGGAAAAACGATAGATCAGTGTTATAGGAAATATTCCTTAGTTTGAAATAGTAATTTTTATGATGTTAAGGTGGTTTGAGGATTCAGTAAGAGGTTTTGTGCCCTAATTGCAGTTTTGGGTGTTTGGTAGCTTTGTAGAGTCAAGTGCTTTGTGAAGGGAAAGGTGAGTCAAAGATGGATGAACAAGAAAGAATTGTTTGAGTTTGGTGATATTGTAATTGTTTGAAGGATTTTCCTCCCTTCTCTGCATCAATTGGTATCGAAGCATAGGTAGTAGTTCTTTTGAAGAAGAAAAGTTGAAGGTTGAGAAAGGAAAAGTGGTGATTTAAAAAGGAAAGATGCCTCTAAAAAACAATCCAACAGCTAAAGAAGTCAAAGAACTTAAAAAATAGTATGCAAAGGAGGTGAGGCTTTATAAGGATTCTCATGAAGCTTCCCTTTCTAGAATTGCAGCCCTAGAGAAGAACTAAAGAAGAGGAATGGTTAGTGGTGACCAAAGTGATAAGAAGAATGAGGGTGAGAGTGAGAACCCTCCAATAGGAGTCCATGATGATGAGTACTTGGACCCTAAAGAGATGAGAATGGTTAGGATGCTAAAGGATGTCAAGGGAGATAATACTCCAAAAGTGAAAGTTGAAGTACCTATGTGCGGTGGAAAGATGGACAGTGAAGAAGTATTGGGTTGGATAGATGCTTTGGATAATTTCTTTGAACTTGAAGTAGAAGACAATAAGAAGGTGAAATTTGAAAAAACCAAGTTGAAGGGTCCTGGCCTAACATGGTGTAACTATGTCCAAGAAGAAAGAGTTAAGAAGGGTAAAGAAAAGAAAAGATAAGTTCATGGGATAGAATGGTATCAAAGGTGAAGGCACAATTCCTACCTGCAAATTATGCAATTGAGACCTTTAGGAAGCTGCAAAATTTAAATAAAAAGGAGTTATATGTGATGGAATATATTGAGGAATTCCATAAACTAAGTATAAGGGAAAGACATAATGAAAATGAGGTAGAAAAGGTGGCAAGATATTTGAATGGGCTTAGGCTCAATATCCAAGATGAAATTGGTCTCACAACACCTAGGACAATTGAAGAGTGTTTCCAATTAGTTGTCAAGGTAGAGGAAGGTATAAAAAGATGGAAAGAAAGACAAGGAAGAGGCTAAGGTAACACTAATAGAGGAAGAGGTACAAGAAAAACATATGAAGAGCAAGAAGATGCAAGCAAAAACAAAGACCAAGATGTTGATCAAAGAGGTGGATTCAAAGGTTTCAGAGGAAGATTTGATGGAGGTAGAGGTTCAAGTTCATTTTCAATTATATGTTACAATTGAAACCAATTTGTTCATCTAGCATGGAAGTTTCTAGAGAAACAAGGCTCTACTTCAAGTGGTGGTGATCAGAGAGTATAGTTGGTGCAAGAGGATGATTGTGAAAGTGTAAACTCTCCTACTCAGCTTGCTACTCCAGAAGTTGGGGAATTCTTGATGGTGAGAAGAACACTACTTAAATCATCCAAGGAGAAGGAGACAACTCAAAGGACACTATTCAGGACAACTTGCAAATGTAATGGAAATGTATGTAAAGTTGTAGTAGACTCTGGAAGTATTGATAATGTGGTATCTACTAAAATGGTTGATAAATTGAAATTGAAAAAAGTACCTCAGGAAACACCCTATAAAGTATCTTGGGTGAATGATGATCAGTCTATTTTGGTGAATGAACAAGCTTTACTTTGTTTTAACATTGGTGGATATAAGGACAGGATTCTTTGTGATGTTTTACCAATGGATTCTTGCCAATTATAGCTTGGAATACCATGGAATTTTGATAGGAATGCACTTTATGGTGGTAGACACAATACTTATACTATTGAAAAGGATGGAACCACTTTTACACTAACACCAATGCATTAGGATGATAAAGGATAGAGTAAGGTAGCAAAGGTGATTATGTTTGGCAAGAAGGAGTTTGTAAAGTTTAGGGAAGACAAACATGAAGACTTTTCAGCCATTGAAAAAGTTGAAGATGCTAGGACAATCAGTTTCAAGAATGATTTACTATTGGACAGAAAATATGATGAGATGGTGACAAAATTTGATAGAGTGAAGGTCAAGGACGAATTGCAAGATTGGGTAGAAAAGCATGATGAAATCATGATAGGAAGAATGCTTTGTACTTTGATTTTAAAAGATGTTAGTGGTAAATTTATTTTTTTCAAGACGGAGATTTATGAATCCGATCATACAGTGGTGTGTAAGTTTGATAATGTAGAAGTTCTAAGGGAAAAGAATATGGTGGAAAAGATGAGGGTAAAGGATGAAGTGAGTAGAAATGAAAGGCAAGAACATGTAGATAAGTTCAAGCATGTAGCAAAGGTAAGGGAGAAGATGTCTCATGGTACATATGGAAAAGGTATGTTTGCAGGTGTCAAGGCAAGCGTAACATTATTTACAAATGAAGGGAAATTTAGAGGACATTCATTTGGTCAATTTGTGAAAATGGAACAATGTCTAGGTGGTATACAATTCAAGACCACAAAGAGTGATGCAAATCTTAAGTACCTAATCTAGTGGAAGGGATTACTAGGTGGAGGAGCATTTGAATATCAAGGATATGAAGTGATCAAGTTGGACAAGCTGCAATATAGTCCTCGAGGGACTTGAGATCTTTTTTTGGCCAGGTGTATGGTGCAAGGGCACCATGTTAAATCTTGTAAATATGGTCAATTTTGGTCTTGTGATAGGTTTAGGTTGTTTGAGTCTTATTTTTTTTCATTCAATAAGGTCATGAAAATAAGGTCATAATAGACCATTTAGAATGTAACTAGGGTCATAGAGGGTTTATTTTAAAAAGGTGTTAAATATTTTCAAATGTTGTCAAAAATGCCATATTGTAAAAGTGCAAAAATGCAAGAAGTTAGAATACCAATGGTCAAGTGGTTCAAAATCAGTTAGAACCAATGTTTTGTGATAGGACAAGGTTAAATGGGCTTTGAAAACTTGATGTAATGGTTTTGGAGTCTTGTATTGAAGTTGAAACCATAAATAAAACTCTATTTTCTCAGAAATTATTGGTAAATTGTTGTTATAGATCTTTGTACGGGTTCTCGGAGTGTATGATGTTTCTATGGAAGTGGTTTGAGGTTGGGAGAGTGGAGATTCAATATACCCTTGTATGATCATGCCTAAATAGGATTAAATGAGGGCTTGGTAGTTTGATGCCTTTCTATCCATTTCCCTTGTTGAAAGATGTTGATTATGAGCATTTGTAACCTATTGAGAGTGTGGGAATATATTTTGGAGGTTTGAGTGAAGGATTTTACATAGTCACTTTGGAAAATAGGCCTAATTAAGCCTTGTTGTAGGATAGTCAAATTTAGGGAGATACTTTTCAAAACAATCATATTTGGTTTCATGATATGTTTAAGGAGGCCCAAATGGGTCCTTGAATCTTCTTTTTTTTTGGAGATTCAACCTATTTGGAAATTTTTTCCTGAATCTTTTCATTGGGAATACCACAAGCAATAAGCCTATTGTGAGTAAGTGTTTGGAAAAGTGAGAGATCAATGTTATAGGAAACCTTCCTTGTTTTGAAATAGTCATTTTTATGATGTTAAGGTGGTTTGAGGATTCAATAAGAGGTTTTGTGCCCTAATTGCAGTTTTGGGTGTTTTGTAGCTCTATAGTGTCAAGTGCTTTGTGAAGGGAATAGTGATTCAAAGTGGATGAATAAGCAATAATTTTTTGAGTTTGGTGAGATTGTAATTGTTTGAAGTATTTGCCTCCCTTCTCTACATCACAAGCCTACTAGTCAAATTATTTACTTCTCACTAATCTAAGGAACATTAACTAAAGTAGGGGAAAGAACTTGTTTACTTTTTCTTGAGAGCCTATAGTATGTAGTTTGTCCCTTCGCACCCTTGGGTGATCTTGGGGAGAAAATTTCCTATATTCTTTCCTTGTTTATTCTATAACCAAGAGCACTAGTACCATGTATTATCTCCTCACACTTCATGTGATCTTGAAGATCAAAACTTCCTAGTGTATCTTTCCATTTATGAGGCTTTCTTGGGGATTTCATCAACCCAAAGTACAACCTCAACCACATTTTTTGATAGGGTATAGAAATGGGGGAAATAAAAGTTTGTATCTCAAAAAGGAACCATTATCATGTTTGGTAGATCCCTAAGACCCTTTATCTTCTAAGATTCATGAGGTGAAGAATATATAAGAAAACCTCCTAGTTTCATGCATGTAGATGGGCCCTTAGCTCATGGAATACCTCAAGTGAACTTTTAAATAAAATACTAAGACTACCAATCATCATTTAGTATGCGAAAGGGATGTTTATCACCCCCTAAACCTACTCATAATGTACCTCTAGGTGTTGAGATAGAACCCACTACGGTGAAGCCTTTGTTGGTCCATGATAAGGGATTTCACTTGTACATGGATATCATATATATCCTTCATCTAGTAATTAGCCTTGTTTAGTAAGCCTACACTAAGTGTCACCCACTAGAATAATCATAGGAATATTAGTATGTTTGCTATGTCTTTTTATCATATACCAGTACTAGTTTAACACCCAAAAGTCACTAATTCCAAAAAATGTGTATTCTTGTGTGATATTTTTTGATAAACACCTTTAGAGTCACTTTTTGCCATGGTTTAGTGCATTTTAGTCAATCCCAACATCTCCAGATCACTTATTTTAGTGGATTCATTATCTCTATCAAAATCATAGTTCTATATATATCATTGTTTTACAACCCTAACTCTATTTGGGTGATCTTGTAACATACTTGGGTGGTTATGTCCTACTCAACCTTAGTTCAAAATTCACCCTAACTCTATTTATGAATCCCTAACATTGTTTGGTTGGTCTTGTACTATTTTTAGGTGGTTCTATCCTACTCAACCCCAATCCAAATTCATCCTAACTATGTTTAGGTGGCCTTGACTCTATTTGGGTCATCATGTATTGTACGGGAAATTTTTCTCTACTCATAATTTTGTATAATTTTCACCCACTTCTATTTCAATGGCCTTGACTTTGTTTGGGAATTTTTTTTCACAATTTCTAGTCCAAATTTTCACCTTGATTGTCATTCAAAAATCACAATACCTAGTAGGCATTTTGTGTTGTCTTTCAATGGTTTGAGGTTCCACTCCCCATACAAAACAAAAGAGTAAAATATTGGGTCAAACTTAGATATAAATCCCCAAACACTAAGAAAAGAGTAAGCACCCTTCACGCATTGTATCCAAACACAAGTTCCATCTTTAACCTCAGAACATAATTCATCCAACCAAACATCATACCTCTTCTGACAAGGACAAAGTTACAAAAAAACATCCCTTAAACACATTCATGAAATTGGCATTATACCATCTAAAATCACAAATAAAACCTTAATTACTAGAATCAATATCTTAGATCACAATAAAAAACCTCATAATACTCTCTTGAGATATCCTATCTCAAGTTGGAAAAAAGTTTATCTAAGATACTTTCCTTTATCCAAAGGCATAGTTTGTATCCACACTCCTTCACTTGAGAACTTAGATATCTCAAGTAAGTAATCAACATCAAAAAACATCACTTTAATAGCTTGACTATATTTTAAGGAAGCTATATATCGCAACCATCCACACATCACCCCCAATTTAACTCCATCCTTGGAATTAAGAGATACATCAGTAGACTTAACCACATCCACACATACCAATTTCATTTCAATCAAATCTTGCAATCCAAGAAAAAAATGGATAAATATTTAACTTTCACCATGGGAATTCTTAGGAATGAGTACCATGATTTATTTAACCTGGAAGGACCCTCCACACAATGAAATCCACAAGAACAATAAAGTGAATAAGAGGTCATGATGTCACAATTGAAATTCTCCCCTAGGTTCCAAGATGTGAACAATTCTAAACATATGGACATGATTGATAGGGTGATACACTTAAACAAAGATTTTATCTTGAAACAAATCATAAACCAAGGTGAAAACTTCCCCATAATTTTTATATTTCAAAATTAGGAGATATTGTGAGATAAGAAAATACTAGCTCAACTTTCAAGAATCCATGGGTAATCACTATTCCCAAGAACCAAGCCTTCACAGTAGCATATTGGTCCAAATTCCACATAAAACACCTGCTAAACTTTCTACTTCTACCCAAACCATCATAATTCATGGCCATAATTCAATTCACATCTCACAAATATAATTTACCATATCATTTGTTCCCACTCACCCCACTACACCATGAATTGAAGCTTGTGTTCCTAGCTCCATCCCCTCTATTAATCCATCTATTCCTTCTTCCATTTCACGTATACCCTCCGTGTTTCCCCTAGTTCCATAACAAACCGCTTCCACGTGTAATGTTCTCATCTCATCCTATCTCCCTCAGCCATCTTCCTCATGTATCACCCAATCTTCTTCATGCATCCCCCAATTATCCTCTCCCTATGTTCCCCAAGTTTCTTCCTCTTACATCCCATAATTTTTCTTCTCCTACTTTCCTCAAATATCTTATATACCTACCACTTCCTAGTCCATTTTAACAACCCAACCACATTTTGTTGAACACACATAATACTAAGAGGGGAGTGAATCAGTATTCTCTTAAGCCATTCAAACATTAAAAATCCAATCACAAATTCATATTCAACTGCAATAAGGAAATAAATAATGAAACAACACATAACACATGAACACTAGAAATTTTATTTGGAAAACCCAAAATAGTAAAAACCACGAGGGTTAGCTCACAATATATTATAATCGGTTATAATATATTTATAGAAATATTCATTGCAGGTGGACTCACTATCCAAGTGGACTCACTATCCATAGAGAAAAATATAGAAGAGAGATGATATATCATAGCCTATTTTGAATTGTTACAATTGCATCTAATATATGCAAGAATACAATCTCATTGAAGCTCAATGACAATCTTTATCAAATTTTAATTCAACACTTTGTCTCGCTCTTCATTTGCATATAATTATATTCATTTGCAACTCATTTTCACACTTCTCTGCTCAAATTCACATCACATATTACTTGAATCAAGTCAAGGCACAAAAAACACCCCAACATATATATCTGCATCAAGTATAACATCAATTAGGTCAGCCTAATTAGATGTGATACCCCAAAATGTAACTTCTCGACTCCAAAAATTTGCATCTACGCAATGTGCCATAATTCAAAACTCAAAACATGTTAATATAGGTTAGCATGGACCTCTAATAGATCCCACATAATACTATAATACATATTTACCCTTCGCACAACATCATATGTGTTAGGTCGGCTTCGCATAAGACCTAATAGCAAAAACCTTCATCTATGTATCCACATCTTGACATGTGGACCTAAAAACTCGATATCATTTGGAATCCATGCTCTATTGACATATAGAAACTTATCTTCAACACTGCAAGGCCAAAAAATTATCCACAAAGAAATGCAAATTCTCCCACATAAACACACTATACAAAAGGCAACTATAATATGCCAGGCTAAACTATGTTACTATATCTCTCAAATATCTTGTCCAAACATGATGAAATCTTGGAATTAGATACATCTAACATCCTCCAAAATAATCTTAGAATCACAAAGTGATATCTTCATTTGTGGAGTGGTGCGGACCCAAAAATTGATGCACTATAATAGTGAACTTTGTAGAATTGACACTTAGTCAAATTTCTATGCAAATCTTTTTGAACTAATTAAACTTGTACAAATTTCTCCTTAACAACTCAAAAACATGTTAGGATTAATCAAAATGATTTGAAACAATGTTGACATCAATGACAACATTGTATCACATTGTGATGATCCTTCCATGCTCACGTTTCTAAACAGCATCATCAATAAAAAAATTCAACAATTCCCCCAAACTTCTAACAATATCCCTGTTTGTCATTGATGGAAATATGCCAAAAACTTTAAAATACTCTCCCCCTTTAACATCAAGGGAAAATGTAACCTATACAAACTATTCTGACTCTTATCGAAACTCCCCTAGAATGATGTAGTCATATATACAGTTCGAAAATAGTGAATTGACTCCCCTTGAGTCATGCATCGTAGCAAAAACCAAAAAGGTACTCAAATTTTTCTTTATATTGTTCGTATATTTACAAATAATTTGAACATAAATGCATAAAAAGATAAATAATGATTCAATTGGGTGGATGATGCCTACAACTTCCTCAAGTGATCTTCCTAGGCTTTCCTTCCATCTTCCCATTCATGCTTAGCCTACAAAAGTAACCTCTCCAAATTGTAAGAGGATATTTTCTTTTTGTGTTTGCAATTGGAAGAATTTCTTGTGTAGATCTTCAATTTTGTTACTTGTTATTCTAGTGAGGTCAACAACCGGGTCATATGTACTAGATGCAACATTAATCTGAGACTCAATGGATTCCATATTTTTCTTTATGCCCTATGTGGCTCTAGGCCACTTCATGTTGTACTAGTACAAGGCCTTTGCCTCATCTACACATCCTTCCATATCCTTTAATAACTCAAAATTTATTGTGTGCAATGGCACATATCTCAATTATTTCTAACATTTTCTTATCATTTATTCGTTTCTCCACTTCTTTCTCAGCTTCTTCCTTTGATCCGGATGCATAAGTCTTAAAGGAATCAATCAATAGTTTGAAATTTTTCATACTAGATAGTGTGGTGTCAACTTTTGATTTGGGTATGATCTCTTGGAATGCTTTGACTGCTTCTTCCATCGGTTCTTTTCTCTTTTGATGTATTCCAATTATTTCTTTTCTATTGGATGCATGAAACATGTCTCCTAGTTGAAGCTTGTGGATGGGAGATATCTTCTCCAAATCAGAAGTTCCTTGATATGTTAGCAGTTGCAACAGTTTTGAGGACATGACTAGTTGAAAACTAATTTGTACTCTTAGTAAATTCTTCAAAGAATCTCTAAAGGGGCCGAAATATTCACCAGGAGCCTTTGTTGCTTCTACAATCTTTTCATTATCCTCTACAATACTAGAGTCAACTGGTTTGTCTTTTTCTACATCTCAAGATGCATTATTATCCTTGTCTTCATCTTCCTCCTTATGCTCTTCTTCTTTCTCTTCATCACCTTTTTCTTATTTATCATCTTTCTTTACCTTCTCTTCCTCTGCAAAATTTTTTGTATTGGTTGGAGTAGTTTCATCTTGTTTGAAAGGAGTAATGGTACTCTCCTTTGCAATGTCTTCTATGACCATTGCATCCTTATCATCTCCTTTTTCCATAACCTCTACTTCTGAAAGAGTGGTGTACTATGTAATATCTATATCTATGCCATGCTCATGTTGAGCATCATCTGAATGCACTTCTTCTTCTAAATTTTGTTTTGGAGCAATGGTGTCAACACTCACTTCTTTTTCCACTGGTAACATCCCTAATTTTTTAGCTATTTCCTCTACTTTATCATTTTTCTCCTTCAAGATCCTTTCAAGGTCATCTTGATCCTTTCCCAGAAGGGTGGTAACTATTTTTTTGGTTCTTAGCTCCTTGCTAACTATAGAAGGTAATGTGGCTCTTTCATTCTTATATAAAGGGGCATTCACTCTTTCCAAAGCCTCTTCCTTAAGTCTTTCATGCTCTTTTATTGCCTCTTCTCTTCTCTTCAACAAAATGTTTCGGAACATGTTTCTTCATGTTTTGCATGTCAACTTCAAGTACAACAATATACTTGACTATAGCCTCAATAATGGTATCCTTTTCTACCTCATCTCCATCCTCATAAAGAGTTGTGGTCTCTCCTAGCATATCATTTTGCAAGTTATTGTTATATAATTCTTCTAACTTCATGGGGGAATGAGGCCTTACCAATTTATTTTGCTTTTTTCTTCGCCTTTACCCAGAGTTTCCTTTGCTTCTGTATTCTTATTCTTCTCCAAAGAAACCTTCTTGGCTTCCTTCTTCTTTTCTCTCATATGGATCTTGAAAGTTAATTTTATTTCTCTATCTTTTCTTCACTTTTTGTGTTAATTACATCATGTCTTTTCCTTTTGCACTAGCTTCACCTTGTGAAGCCTCATTTCTTCCTCTTCAAACCAACTATGGTCCTTCTTATTCTAACTCTTCCTCTTCTTTAGCAACATTGATGACTATACCCTTCTCGCTCATATCCTTTTCTTTAAATTGTCTTTTTGTAGGGCAAGCAGGAGGTGTGGTGGCAACAATCTTCTTCTTTTATACCCTAGTAGTATTCACAATTGGAGGGGATTTATCCCTTACTGGAGGATTGGAATTTGTCTTCCTTTTCTCTCTAGTAGAAGGTAAAGTCATGGAGGGCTTCTAGAAAAAATGAGGAGTGGTAGAAATCCTACTAGATCTCCTTTCACTCCCGAAATCTTCTCCAACACTCATATCTGCTCTAGCTCTTTGTCTTGCATACTACACTCTTTCCTTTGAAATGCCAACTTCTTGTGCATATACATCAACCATAGTATCAACATTCTTCTTGATTTGTAGTTTCTTATGTTCCATGTGAACTTCCATGGACTTTTCTTCATATGTCCCATACCTTGGTTTTGTGGTGTCTTTAGCACTCTTCAACAAGATATCAGCATAACCATTAATATCAACTTTTTTTACCTCATAATATAGTTCAAGAACCCAAAAAATTCTTGGTTCCACTATCTCCATAATGAATTGATATGTAGATACAAGGAATGTGATATCATTTTTGTCCCTCTCCACAATTGTCCTTAGAATTCTCTCTCTCTAATGCATTATTTTCTAGAATACTGCAAAGAAAGTAGTAAGGGCATCATCTTGTGCTTTGACATCTCCAAGACTCCTTGTATGATCTACAATTTGATGTGCAACTAGCCTTCCACTTATCTAGATTACCTTTCCAATTATGGGAAGATCCTTCATGAAATAAAAGAGTAAGCACATGACTAGAGTGCCATACTTAAACACATATTTATTCTCTTTAGTCTACTTTAGATTTTCCATCAATTTTTTCCTAAGCAACTCACAGAGGTCATAATCTACACCATTTTCTATCATTTCATGTGCCACATTAATTTTGGTGGAAGATATAGAATTATCTCTATTTGTATAATAAATTTTATAACCTATAACCATTGCGGCATATCTAACAACTGGGTTTCTGATAGGATTGGCAGTTCAAGCTCTCTCATCATAAGTAGCACCAATTTTCTCCATAACTACTTCATTTTTAATAGATTTCAACATGGGAACTAGTTCGAAGGAGCATTAATCGATGACCTCCCTTATCACTTCCTTCATTATCATATTTGGCATATCAATCCAAATGAATTGATCATAAACTTTGCTCAAATTTATTTTGATCCACTTGACATCATAAAAGAAATTAGGGAAACATTACCATACATCTAGTGTCTTCTCAACTAGGTTCTTGTATTATGGCTTTAGGGTGAAGTCCTCTCAAATTAACTCATTTTCCCATATATCACTTAACTTAGTGGGAGAATTCTCTCCCATTTTTCAATGAATGTATGCCCTAATATCTTCAGTTTGTAAAATCCCATATGCAATATGTGAGAATGCACCTAATGGGTCATCATCTATGGTTTTCATTGGATAACTTTTGAATTTTGGTTGTGGTTTTTCTGTAACCTCTGACCCTCGGTGTAGCCATTGCAAACTAGATTCAAAACTATTTTCAAACAAATATTTTTGAAAACTAGGGCACGCAAGATTCAAAAAATACCTTTTTACTTTGTTCGTCAAACTAGGGTTTTGATGCTATGAAACTTAAATCACCTTATGCACTTTGAATTCTCTTCTCCTTGCTCTACTCCTCTTCAAATTCCTTTTTGAAATTAATTTTCCTTAGTGAATTTTCTTATAACCCTTCGATCTACCCAAATTATGCATTAAATGCTCCAAATAGTAAACCTAGAAACCCCTTTTTTTGTATACACAGACAACTTCTAGAGTTCCACAAACTTTCGCAATGTCATATTTTCTTCTGCAATCTTCATCAATGGATCAAGCATGTTGATCCTCATCATATATCTTCATCCTCAGACCTCATCACCTCTTTTGTGGTGAGAGATAAAAAATATCCATTAAAGCTCCCCCTAAGAAATAGCTCTTAGCTTAGTTTCCAAAGGAAATATTTGCATCGGAGGATGCTACAGATTCTCCCTTGTCTTCTATCTCTTCCCTTTTTCTCCAAATCTTTTCCATTTCCTTCTTTACTTCAACTATCCAATCAACCTTTTTAACTAGTTCATTCCTCTTTATCCAATTATCCTTCCTTGTATTTATGCTTCTACAAAATTTAGCAATATGTCTAGGTCTACTACAATTATGACATGTGACATTCTTCTAAACAGTATTCCTTCCATTCATTCTTGATCTGCATTGATTAGCTTTGTGTCCAAATCCATAACATGCATAACAATAATCATTGAAGGATTAAATCATTCTACCATTTTTATATGCATTCATCATTTGACTTTTGCATTCACTTGCTCTATGTCCAAATTTATTGCATGTAAAAAATTGACCAATAAAGGATGGGACATTCTGATTCATTTTGTTTCAACATTCTATTGCTCTATATCTAAATTTAATGCAAGAGTAATAAAAACCATTCAAAGATGGGTACCTTTGAGCATTTGGTTGTCTGACTGGAGATCTTCTAGCTTCATTTCTCTAATTCTAGATCTTGCAATTGTTCTGCTTGTCTTCAATCCTCTTTGGTTCATTGATCTTCTCTTCTGAAATAGGTGTTTGATCTGCTTTTGAGATTTCACATTTTTCAAATCCTAATCCATCTTTGTTTTGAGACTTTCTATGCTGCAATCATCTCATCAAGCTTTGTAGCACTCATTTTGAATTTTTCTTCATGAATTCTTGCTTTCTCTAAATTTGAACTCAAATTTACCACTTCTTATTCAAGCCTTATGCATTCAAACATTCCTCAACTCTTTTCTTTTCTTCAACTTGCACTTTTAGTCCAATGATTTTTTTCATTTGCTTGCTTCAACTGTTCACTGACTTCCTTATGCATTTCTTTGAACTTCTTGATCTACTCTCTCAATTTTTTGATACATTCATTTGCTTCTTTAATATTTTCTTTCAGATCTTTGTTCTCACCTTCAGTTCTTTCTAGATCTTCAAGAGCAGCTTTGAGTTTGTCATTTTTTTCAAGCATGCAATCTTCTTCTATAAAATCAACAATAGGAATCTCTTTCGAAGGAATAGGAAATTTCCTATCAGCCTTGTGTTCAATCTCCAAGACCTTCCCAAAGCGGTTAAGCTCCTTCCAAGGAACCAAGCTCTGATACCAATTTTTGAACACCCAGAATACTAAGAGAGGGGGTGAATCAGTATTCTCTTAAACCATTCAAACATTAAACATTCAATAAATAATGCATATTCAACTACAAGAAGGAAAGAAAGCATAACAACCACAGTGTTCTACTCAGTAAAAATTTCCAACCTTCCACACTAAGTGAATATTCTATGTGTAGAAACTGAAATCTAGTTTAAGCCTCCGACTTCAATATTCTTAATAATTCATATTTCTTCCATGGTCATGATTAAATAATGTCAATTATTTAATTATTTACTAAAGTCTTCATTTCTTCTATTAATTAAATAATCTTAATTATTTAATTAATTCATACTTTTCTTTATTCCATCTGATTAATTAAATAAACGCTTTTTATTTAATTATGTTACTAATTAACCTTATCCTTCTTATTCGATTAAATAAATTCTTATTTAATTTACTCTTTATTATACTTCAACTATAATTAAATAAATCCTTAATTTATTTAATTATTCATTTAAATCCCTTCGTCGCTTAATTAAATAAATCTTATTTATTTAATGATTCTTCCAATATCAAATCTTGAATTAAATGAATTATTTAATTCCTAAATTATATTTTAACATATTCCTCTATATTTAGATAATTGTGCAAATTATCTAAGTATTCACTCTTACTCGACTCAAAGATCCATTTTAATCGCTCAGTTAACTCTTGATTTAATGTCTGATTGGCTTTCTCGAGTTATCTCTTTGTCAAATCATTCAATCATCTAGTTCTAACTCAATTGCGTGTACATGCAGATTAATTAAATATTCTTATTTAATTAATTAATTCAAACTAAGAGTTACTTTAATCCATCTTTATCTTTGTCATGCAAAGACTATTATTTTGTTTTTGAATACCAAACTTGAAGATTAAATCATTTGTTTAATCTTTATTTCTATTTCTAATTGGCATCACTCATGTCACTACTAACAGTTATCAAAATGTATGTCTAATCTTGCAATCTCAATTGTTCGTTGATCTTTCAATCCTAACCTGTCATTCGAATGATCAATTTTCTATAAATTGATCTATTATTCATCATTCCAATCTCTCTCGAAATCTTATGACTTCTTGGAGAAACTATCTTGAATCTTTGATGTTTTGCTAAATCACTATCATAGGCTATACTTGCATGAACTTTGAAAATCTAAGGGAAATTATACAACAACAGCAAAATGGAGAAGGGCAATCAAGATGATACATGGAAATACATACATATTGGGTGAGATTGTTCAGTTTATTTACATTTTGGCTTTCCTTTGTTCTTTGTTGCTTAGCATAGATTGCATTAGAGCTTAGATTGCATTGAGTGTGTGCTTTTAACCTTTGTCTTCTCCATTTTCTAGACGTTACATTTGGTGAACCCGACATGAAGAAACCATCTTCACGTATCCAGACTTTTATTTTAATTTTTCAAGTTTTTGTATGGAACAACACATCAACTTGATGAAACACCACAATTGACATTCAAAGACGCATCAATATGACGAAGTGACGCAATTGACTTTATGAACCGCATCTGATATCAGAAATGACTCATCTAACAAATTCTAATGCATATGTCATTTTCTGAGCCGCAATTGACTAGTAAAATACTGAGACGCGTTTGACAGAGAAAATGGCGCATCCGACTGGTATATTTTAGGATTAGATTTTCAATTTACAGTTTCCTTTCATGGTTTTATTTTCGCTAATCTTCTATTTTCAGCGTGTGTCTTGAGGATTTAATGAAGTTTTTTCAGATCGATAGTCAAAGACCAATATCAAATTACTAATGAATCTTTATGCAGAATGCATGTCGAAGACCCTAGTGAAATTTTTGAAATAGATTGTTTGGTACTGTAGTAAATCTTTCATTTGGATTAAAATTAACAAGTGTCTACTATGTTTGGTGTGAAAGCACAATTGTGTAATTACCCTCACGATTTGGTACATCAAAGTATCCTCTCCCCTTGCGCATTCGTGCAATCCTGGGTGTAAGAGAAATGATTACCAACTCTAGAACTTGGGCCTATTCTGGTGGGAAAAAGTACTCACCCCAGGATGACTCAAACCGATAGCACCCTGAACCCGAGGGACTTCCAGCCGGTATATAAAAGTGGATTCTTGGGGAAAACCCAAGAATCACGCATATGGTTCCAATAAGATGGATTCGAAAGGGGACTCTTGCCGCATGGATCATGCCCTACGAACGAAATGCCCTAATTAAACACCTTTTTTTGCAGTGTCCAAAATCCTTCTATTTACTAGTGTAGCAAGTCGGACCTGTGAAGTCATCTCATATTCTTGTTGTTCATGTGTAGAGATGAAGGTATGCAATGGGATGTTCATGGGTATTGTAGCTTGGCTGCCCTAAATGACGTTAATGAGCCGTGGAGGGGAACTAGAGGGGTCAAGCTATTAATCATCTACCTTGAATAAGTGTAGTTGAGGAAACCCAAGTGAGAACTCAGTAAATAATGTCCTTCATAGCCTAGGATGTGATTTTCTGTTGTCAAATTAAACGTTCTTTGAGTCCAAAATCAAATTGAAAACACTTTTTCTTATGATTGTCCTTGTTTTCCAGAATTTGATCATAGAAAACAGCATCAGTTTTATATCTCAAATCAATGAAAATACACAGAGAGTCACAATTGTTCACTAGAAAGTCACAATTGATCTTCAGAGTCACATCTATTTAACTTCGAGTCGCATATATTTGTATCAATTGCATCTATTTAGCATAGAGTCGTATTTACCAGATTAGCTCGCATTTGCTTTATGAAAAACCGCATTTGTCTTCGAAAACCGCATATGTTATATTTTGGGTCACAATTGCCATTACAAGTTGCATCTATTAGAAACTTAACCACATCTGTCTAACACCAAAGACTAAAAATTTACCAGAAACATGCAACTGAGTGCCAAAAAACTGCAACTGTGAAACATAACTGCATTTGAGAAATTTTGCGACGCATTTTCCTGATTATCAGAAAATCAAAATTCACGGTCACTGTCTAGTCAAAACGGTTATACCAATTTCAGTTGTCTTTCCACAAGTAAACCTTGAACAGAAGCCTGAAACGATTTGCTCAATTTTGCATCCTTTAGGTATCATTTAGTCATAACTGTAGTCATCCTAGTTCCAATTTTTAGTTTCATCTTAGAGTGCATATTACCTTGGATTAAACTTCTAGGAGGGTCACTTTTACAAACTTTAGGATAGGTCCACCATCTATACTCTAGGAAAATCATAGTGTCAATGAAATCTGTCATTGAACCTAGTCGTATCATCTTATCATTTGTCCTATAGAGAGTCATCCTAGCTCATCAGTCTAGTTAGGAGACTCAACTAATCTTTGATCATTTTCCTACAGTGGTTCCTTGACGTAACTAAATTGACACCTTGGTTAGACTTTAGGTAGTTGGTACCCTCGTCTTAGGTTTACAGAATTGATTACCTTAGAAGCTTATTTGGACTTTTCATTTTTAGATATTGTCATTTTAGACTAGAACATTCCTTATTTTACATTCAAAAAATCCTAAAAACATAGACTAGAGTCATATTGTCCATAGACGTAGTTTTTCATTTCTTGCATATTGAGCTTATCTTACATGGTTGAAACTAGGTCTAAAAGAAGAGAGAGAGAGAGAGAGAGAGAGAGAGAGAGAGAGAAGATATGTCAAACCCAAACAAATTCATCAACCCATTTTCCTCAAGACCTCACAAGACTTTACTAGACAAATTCACCACTAGAAACACTCAAGGGCACATTACGACAGAAGACATAGAGGCTACTGCACAGGACCTTGAATTTACCTCTTTTGTAGATGAGTACCTAGCAAATGATCGTAAACGATACTTAGCCAAATTTCTAGCTGAAGGTGCTACCTTACGTACAGGATTTGATATTATCACCTTACAAACTCAACCTACACAAGGGATAAACACAATGAATGCTAGTACTACTATACCTCAAGTAAGCACAACCATACCATCTAGCACACCTACACATAGTACAATAGTCCATATGTCTCCATTTGGTATGTCCAACATGACATTGGGATTTAATTTCACTGTAGGGGCATCATCATCCACTTCCTTCAATCCTCTTGTTGGAAGTAAAAGACCTAAAATGTCTGCTTCTACACCATATGCCAGTGTCACAAGTACCATACCATAGTCAATAGCCATACCTAATACTAGTGTCACGAGTACCATACCACAGTTGATGGCCATACCTACTACTTAATTCACTAGTACTATACCGTGGATTACACAAATAGGAGGCATTCCCTCATTCCAATATGGCAATCAAAATCTGTTTTCCTAGATTGGCAATTAGAATCCGTTCACACATTCTAAATCAAAATCTATTCTCCAAAATTGGCAGTCATAACCCATTCACACATATTCTGAATCAAAATCCCTTCTCCCAGAGTGGTACTCACAATCCGTTCACACAAATCCTACTTCAAAACCAATTTATGCATATTTCGACCCAGAACACGTTTACCAACATTCTGAATCCAAACCCACCTCAAATACCAACATTCAATCAAAACCCATCACGAGACTTTGGATTTCAGAATACATACATAGATCCACATAATCCGCCCAGCACATCCTTGACCCAAGTTGATGTCTTAAAAACACAAATGCATGCACTACAAACATAGATGGATAACATGACAGTTTCAACTAAGAAATCCTTTTCAACAAAGGACATATGCCCATTTCCCTTTGATAGATCATTGTACATGACCCCTTTCCCTCACGGGTATGTCATACCGAATCTCCCTAAGTATAATGGCAAACGAAATCCAAGAGAACATATAAGGGAATTTTCTACCATGTGCATAGATGTCACCTATGACCCCACATATCTTATGAGACTATTTCCAAGAAGTCTTGTAGGAATTGCACTAGAGTGGTTTTCAAGTCTAGACTATGGCATCATATCTTGGGGTGAACTAGCTGAGAAATTTGTTGAGAAATTCTCCTTCAACATAGACCACGAGATAAATATAGCAACCTTGTGTCACACAACACAAGATGAAGGTGAAACATTTATCACTTTCTTTCAAATATGGAGGACTATAGCCAGTCGGTGTCATGTCGAAATACCTAAAAAACAAAAAATCACTATGTTCCAAGAAAACTTTCATGCAAAACTAAGGAATAACTTAAGGGTACATTGTTGTACATCTTTTTCGAAACTAGTGGAGAAAGGCGTTATAATAGAAAATGATCTCATTGAAAAAGGATAACTTAAGACATCAACATCCAATAGAAATCCAATCGTGCAAAACACCCCCAATGACAGAAATAGATTTTGGTCTCGCAACAAAAATGTCACGAATGATGGGGTAGTTGATGCTAAAACTATACAAGTAGGACCAATCATCACATTACGAGGACCTAACACTTCTTCCAACATGCTTAATGTTGTCAATCAACCTCCCAACACAGTCCAAAATACTCAACGTTCGCAACAACAAAGGAGGTTTAAAAAAAGTGAGTTCACTCCCTTAGGGGAACCCATTGAGTCTGTATTCAAACAACTATTACAACATAATCTCATACAGCCTCAAGAGCTAAGAAAATATGATCCAGGACAGTTTAAACCAGTTTGGTGGGATGGCAATTCCTTTTGTGATCATCATAGAAATAAGGAACATAACCTACAAAATTGTCACCAACTGAAGAATATCATATAGGATCTTGTCGAAAGGAGAATAATTGAAGTTAGTGGACAAAAACAAAATTCATCAAACACTAATCATCAAGTCTTTTCTAATCCACTACATGACCATGGGAAAGGAAATGTTTCCAATTCGAGTACTAAGACCAATATGTTAGCCAACTATGCAACTATCAAGCATGATTATAATAGTGGCAAAACCATTAATCACCTTCACGCTGCCAATGAGAACATCAATACCATTACTATCAATACAAATCCTGAGTGTGCAGTCAACACTTGTCATACGAAGATAACTATCCAAGGTCCTCCATCACAGTAAACACCACAGCCTTCCAAGTCACAATATAACCTACTTGACAAGTTGGGGGAGACCTAGCCCAAATCTCAATCTTGGAACTGTTGCGTATCTCCCCTAGGAATTTATCCATTCTAGATAAGACTTTAAAAAATACCACGGTCCCTAATGATCTTGATGTCAATCATTTCCAGGAAATGGTGGGATACTTGACCAATAATCATCATGCCACATTTTTTGAACAAGACTACGCAACTAAAAAGACAAATCATAACGATCCTTTGCATCTTGAAGTCCTTGTTGATGACACCAAAGTTAGATAAGTTTTGGTAGACAGAGGAGCAGGGATAAGTCTGTGCACTTTAAAACTAATTAGGGCATTAGGTTTCTCAGAAGCATGCGTAGACACAACCAAAAGTATTGTCATAAAATCTTATGATGATGAGGAACGAAAATCAAAGGGGGTGGTAACACTTCCTATCAAAATTGGTCCTGCAGTAATGGAGACAAAATTTCAAGTCTTGGATCTCACCCTTCCATACAACCTTCTGCTAGGAAGACCATGGATTCATTCCATGAAAGTAGTCCCTTCCACGTATCATCAATGTCTCAAATTCCCTTACAATGGAACTGAAATAACTATAGATGGTGGCCCAGACCCATTCCAATACTACACCAATATAAAAGAAATACCCCAATGCCAAGTGCCAGTAAACCAAGAGGCTTCATCGTCCAATTCATCTCACTATGTTGATCCATCTACCCTCACACAAACCTCTGTTTCGCATTCAGGTCCTACCACTCCTAGGGTTGAGATCTAAGACAAGGGTTGTGGAGAATATTACATGAATACATCTTATTGTGTTAGCGATTTGATTCCTCCTAAGTCATACAGTTTACCTACATTAGAAAGGAGACAATCTATGGTCACTATACACATTCCTCCCACAACAACCTTCACTAAATAGGGTAAATTAAGCAAAGAATCCATAGATAAAGAAGATGTCACTTCCTGGTTGTACAAGGAAGATAATGAAGAATCTCTCTCACTTGCTCACATTCCTACAGATCTATATGGAAAAGGTTTCACAATTATGTAGAGCAAGGGATATGATGGACAAAGCGGGTTAGGATTAAATCAAGATGGAAGGATTGAAACAATCTTTGTTTCTCAATGGCCAAAAGGCTTAGGGTTGGGGTTTCAACCGATTCAGATTGGCGTTCCTAGTACCACATCACCATTACTCGAGGAAGTAAGTGCTTCAAAATATATTGAGACATCTCACGAACCATCTGACCAACACCATTGTGACTCCCTTGACTCAAAAAAATCTGAGTGGGAATCCTTATCCTCTACCTCTTCCATGGACCTTTACAAGCTATTTGGAGAACTTGACTTAATGTTGAGATCCTCACCAAATCCATTGAATTCTTGTCGACCAAAGAATATGACCAAAGAGGAATGGTTTAAACATTACTATTGGGAGTCACTTGATCCTACCTCTTGGCAACCTGATACATCTAACCAAACCTTGGCATTAGGCCCACCTTTCAATCCACCTAGACCTCAACCAAAGAGAAAAGAGGACTTAGTACAAGATTTTTGTGACTATATGAAAAACTCATTCCTTACCTTTACTCCATTAAACTTTGATAACTCCGACGATGACATGCCTTTAGTTTATCCCCAACTTATTGACTGGGATCAACAAGACACACTTGTCTTAGATATTTTTGAGAATGACGAAGCAATTGCTGAGTTCCTGGGATTACGAAGAGGCATACCTCGTGATGATCACAAGGCTAGTTTTACCATTGGCTTGGAAAAAAAAACATATTTTGGGGAATCTGTTCAACCCTCTAGTCGCAAAAATGAGAAAGAGAATAAACAAGATAAAAAGGACAAGTCTCTAGGTGAAAATTGAAAGACACCTCTAGACAATGAAAAAGTAAAAAGAAAGGACGCATCTGAAGGTGAAAACCTCTCTGAGGCACCTAAGGATGGAGGTTTTAACATTCTCCCCATTGAATAGGAAAATTCACACATGCTCATTGAAGAAATAGTAGAAGTCAATATAGGTACAGAAGAGAATCCTCGACTGGTTTATTTTGCAACATCATTGACAACAGAAGAGCAGCCAGAATTCCACAACTTCTTTGCACAGAGATAGATAATTTTTTCTTGGTCATATGCAGACATGCCTAGGTTGGATCCTGAACTTGTTCTACATCACTTTCCCTTACAACTAAGTGCCAAACCAATGAAACAAAAATTGAGGAAAATGCATCCACAAATTGCTTTACTAGTCACGGCAAAACTCAAGAAACTGTTAGATGTTAGTTTCATCAGATCAATTGACTATGCAAATTGGATTTCCAATCTTGTACCAGTCACTAAACCAACTGGGGGCATCCGCATCTGCACTGATTTTAGAGATATCGACAAGGCTTGTCCTAAGGATGACTTCCCTTTGCCTAACATAGACATGATAGTTGACATGACAGCAAGATATGAGATGTCCCTTATGGATGGATTTTTAGGATATAATCAGATTAGAATTGCAACTAAAGACCAACCTAAGACGGCTTTCACCTATCCTTGGGGAACATATTGTTGGAATGTTATGCCCTTTAGACTCAAAAATGTTAGAGCAACCTATCAACGTTCCATGACCACCATCTTTAATATTCTAGTACACACTCTTATGGATGATTATGTCAATGACCTTATAGTTAAATCCAAGACAAGGGGAAAAAATTTATAGGTTTTAGACAAGATATTTCAAAGGATAGAAAAGTATAAATTGAGACTCAATCCTAAGAAATGTGTGTTTGGAGTAAAGTTGGGAAAGCTTTTAGGCTATATCATTTCCAGACGAGGCATTGAAGTGGATCCGGCCAAGGTGAAATCAATCATGGACATGCCTCCACCAACTAATCTCAGTCAGCTAAGGACACTACAAGGAAGACTGCAATCCATCAAAATATTTATAATGCAGTCAGCAAATAAGACGCATCCTTTTCAACATCTACTTAAGAAAGGGGTACCCTTTGCATGGATAGTTAGGTGCGGAGAGGCTTTTCAATTGATTAAATAATATCTACTCACACCACTAGTCTTAATGCCACCTATTGAAGGATGACCATTGATTCTTTATATTACAGCAACCCATTCATCACTCGGAGCATTGCTTGCACAAAATGATGATGGTCATGAAAGGGCAGTATACTATATCAGTCGGACTTTGGTAGGTTATGAGCTCAATTATAGTAACATTGAACGTGCCTGTCTTGCAGTAGTATTTGCTACCCAAAAACTAAGGAACTATATGTTTTAAACCATCAAACAATGTTGATTGCCAAAATAGATCCTCTGAAATATCTTCTAAGCAAGGCGGCATTAACAGGGCAACTACCCAAATGGGTTATGATACTTAGTGAGTATGCTATCCAATATGTAGAAAGAAAGGATATTAAAGGACAAGTCATTGTTGATTATTTAGCTGACACACCACTACAAGCAAATCACCCATTAGTTATAGAATTTCCTGATGAGTTCATATTTACAATGGACACAAACACAACATGGAAACTGTACTTTGATGGCTCACATACAAATCATGGCTCAGGGGTTGGTATACTGTTAATCACACCATAGGGTGATTACATCCCTAAATCATTCAGGATTGCATTCCCATGTACTAATAACATACCACTGTATGAGGCTCTAGTGACAAGGTTACGCATGGAAGTCAAGTGGAAAATTAAGAACCTACAGGTATATGGCAATTCTCAACTAGTAATCAGACAAGTAAACGATGATTATGAGACTAAGGATGAGAAGCTTGCTTCATACAAATGCATGGTTCATAGCTTTAAGGATTATTTTCAAAAGGTTGAATTTCATCAAATACCTCGTGTTTTAAATAGGGTAGCAGACACTATGGCTACAATTGCATCACTTCTAGACATTCCTAACAACGTGCCTAAGTTTGAGTTCTTGGTAGAATAGCTTTTGGTCCCAACCTACGATATCTCAAATTTTGAGATGGTGTGTGACATTGTTGCTCCTGATTCCCCATGGTACAAAGAAATCTATGACTACCTTCATGCTGAAATCATACCCACTGGCCTGTCAAACAACCAATGTAGGACATTCTTTTGAAAGTCAGCCAAATATACCATCGTCGGATACACCCTATATATACACGCCTTAGCTAATACCCTACTAAGATGTCTTGATTCTAATGAAGCACAATCAACCTTGCGAGGGGTGCATGAGGGTATATGTGGTTCCCATTCTAGCGGTCCTACCTTAGCTAAAAAGATTATGAGACTGGGTTATTATTGGCCTACTATGGAAAAGGACTCATATGTATTTGTAAAGAAATGTCACCAATGCCAAGTTCATGGAGACTTGATACATGCACCAGCATAGGAGCTTCGTCCTATAACGTCACCATGGCCCTTCGCCCAATGGGGACTCAACCTCATAGGTAAGATCCACCCCACATCATCTAATGGCCATAAATTTATCATCACTACCACTGAGTACTTTACGAAGTGGATTGAAGCCATTCCTATGACATACATTACCGGCACACAAATTTATAATTTTATCCTAACTTATTATATGTTGGTATGGTGTCCCTCAGTCGATAATCATGGATAATGGCCACCCATTTAAGAATCAAGAATTCTGCCATCTTTGTGATGAATTTCATATTCAACATCACTTTTCCACTCCCTACTACCCACAAGGTAATGGCCAAGCAAAGGCATCTAACAAAACCATCATTAGAATCCTCAAAAATACTATCAATGATGTTGGCCGTGATTGGCATTTACAGCTTAATCCTGCCTTATGGGCTTATTGCACAAGTATCTATACTCTCACTGGTGCCACTCCCTATTCACTAGTATTTGGTTATGAATCTATTCTTCCTATTGAGGTCGAGATTCCTTCCCTGAGGGTATCCTTGAAAGGCTGCATTGATGATGAAAAGTACTGAGTATCAAGACTCCATGAGCTAGAATTCCTAGATGAGCGAAGACAGAAGGCACTAGACCATCTCTAAGCATATCATAATCACCTTTGTTGTAGCTATAATAGGAAGGTCTTGAATAGAAACTTTGACATTGGTGACCTAGTTTTAATGGAGAACCCAAAGAATCAAGCAGAAAGAGAAAAACCAGGAAAGTTTGAACCAAACTGGTTAGGACCTTATGTTGTTATAGAAGCCTTTGGATCAGGAGCATACCAACTCTCTACTCCTAAAGGGGAACCATTGTCCTCGCTAATCAATAGTCTTCATCTATGGAAGTTCTATGCATAGCTTCTGAGAGCCTTGTCTTCATTAGCAAAAATACAAAAAAAATAGAAAATCAACAAAAAATCATTACCAAGGTGAAAACCTGGAAAATAGGCGTCTTGGTAACACCAAAAAAATTAGATAATCCAAAAAACAGTAATAAGAAATAATTCATCCAATAGTGAAAACCACTTTGGTAGCACTTTGGATAAGTACCATGGTGAAAACTTGGCAAATAGGCGCCATGTGTAGTTGACTCTACTCCTTTGTCTACTATCATTCTAATCTAATCCATGTACATAGTCCACATCCCTGTACATACACCCTATCACTGCACATAGTCCACTTCCATGTACATATCACTTATCTTTTCTATCCATCACTTGTGCATACCATTTGTAATAAGTGGTAGTCTTTCCCATAACTTGGAACGATTAACATCGAGTGCATTTCATATCCCCCATTTTACCCTATTCCCAATCAATTGGTCTTATACTCGACTGAGGGAAAACACTTGACTCCATCATATTGGTTCTTACACTGGCTTTGTAGAGAAGACATAAAACCATAGAAACATCCAAAAACATCAGAAAACTTCAAAAAGACAAAAAATCAAAACAAGAAGAAAATCCAAAAACAGAGTCAAAGTCAATCGCACTTGTCAGTCTTTGTCATTTTTCAAACTACGTTGCCTCTGCGACTAGACGTAGGCAAGGCCATCTGCCGATGTGCCCCTGAGGCATTATGTTAGTTTGTTTGGGTTTGTATGTATAAAATCATGACTCAGTCCATATGTCTATATGACAAGGTCATTGGTCATGTCGAACTACAAGGTCTCTGTGTGTATAACATAGGCAAGGCCATCAAGCGATGATCCCCTGAGGCCACACTAGGTCAATCCATTAGGGTTCATCACATTCACTATCACACACGTATTCTATCTGTAGTCAGTCTTGTCAGTCAAATTCAATTCGAACTATGAGGTCTCTACGTGTATAACGTAGGCAAGGGCATCAATCGATGAGCCCCCGAGGCCACACTAGGTCAATCCTTTAGGGTTTGTCGTCACATAGTCAATTGTCCACACATCATATCAGGTCATGCATTAATCTGGTGAACAAGTCAGTAATGTCTCTAAGTCAAATCAAACAAATTGACAAGGAAACAATCAAAACAAATCAACTAATGTCTGCTACAGGATGTGTCCTTCCTGGAAATAGACATCATCAAAACAATCAACCTCTATCTTATTCAGGATGGGTCCTCCTTGAATATCGACATTTTCAAACAACCAAACATAGCCTTATGTAGGTTATCACATCAACAGCATCTAACTCAACGTCTTATAGAATACATGTCTTTCTAAAACCAGGCTTTTTCATGCATTATACAGATAGTCATAACATCGAAACCTGACTCATAGTCTTATCCGGTATGTGTAACTCGTACAATAAAGCTTTATCAATCAAACCTTTTATCAATCGAAACAATCAAACAAACATATCAAGTTCTGGAAAATATTTTACTGGATTTTTGACTTTATAGCTTATTTATCTTATCTTTTCATCTGACTATATGATGGGAATTATGTTACTAGCTTTCTCAAGGATGTCCCATGAAGGATTTAGAGAAGCAACGATGTATCAGAATTCTGTTTTCTTTGACTGTTGTCTTTCAAATTTATTTTAAATTTAATTTTGATTCATGTTACTAGTTTCCTCAAGGATGTCCCATGAAGGATTTAGAGGAGTGATGATGTCTCATGACCCATCTTTTACTTTGTTTGTTGTCTGTGGTTTGTCCTAACAAAAAGACTAGGGCAACTTGTGCCCTTAGTATGAGTTAACGACAATCCTTGTCTACGACTGTTTGTTGTTAGCAAGTAGATGACCTTGCACACCTTGATCTATGTCATATCATGGTGTTTTTCTCCATTTGTATTAGTCTCGCCCAATGATGATAAAGTGCAACACCTTTTGTGAAATAGTGAAACATCGAAGATTGCTAATACTACATCCATCTCATTTCTTTTATTATTTCTCAATCTTTCTTTCCGCACTAACAATTCTTCCTTCTTTCATTATGATGGAGTCCTGTGACACACAAATAATAAATAATCTTGCATAAACACATACATGTTAGAAAAATACATGCATATAGGCATTTATCATCTCTAGGACATCATGGCATAATAGACATTCATCGTCATACAATACATATCATAAGCCTTCCATGTACATAACAAATGTAAATACATGTATCACATTACATTTGAATAGCATCACATGTAGACAACATTGTACATATAACATCACATTGCATCTCATAATTATAAATTACATACATAACATCCATCCACATCATAAATATTCAACATACATCATCACATAGAATCAACATCACATCATAAGCTGCATAAACACATCATAGAGTAGATATGATCATCCATCACATAGGCATCTCATGTAAACATGACATATATACATAAATGACTACATAATCAATAAATATAATTGCATATCATGAGAATCTCCACCAAAATCATATATATATATATCCCTCAAAAGTGTCACATCACAATGTCATAATGTATCACATAAATATGGAAGCTCGTAGGCTATCTAATCATAATACAATGTCTCAGTACATGTCAAGAAATGTCCCTATCTAGAACTGCCACTGCTATCATGACTAGAGTGTGCAAATGACTGATTCTGAGATCCTGATGACCTGTGACCTGAGTAGGGCATGCCGTATGGACATGATCTGCATGGCTGCTTCACACCCTCTATGCTAACTGTCCTGGTGTGGGTCCTAGTCTATGACCTGCTACTACGTGCCTGTGAGAAGTTGGGAGCCCATCTCTCTGGAGGAACCTTTGTCTCATAAAAATTTTGATAATAAGCCTCCTCTCCCCAGCTCTGACTAACTCTCTAGAAAATGCAGCTACTGGCCCAGTACATAGAACTCTAATCTCTATGAATCTCTGCTCTGTCTAATACCTCTGAGCTATGGCCTGATCTTTTTCCATGATGGCTCTATCCCTCTCCATCTATAACAAATCATTCTTGGATATCAATACCCTCATTTTCTCCTCTAAGGATGCAATATGGGCACGAAGTGTAGCAGTATCGAGATCAACTACCCCTGTTTCAACCTGTCTAACCCTCAGCACACCATCATCCTCATCCTCCAACTCCTCCAGAATCTTGTCTTGAATCTCCCACTCGTGATCATCATCATCTTGATAGGAACCAAGTAATCCAAGAGCATCAGTCTCTGCCTCCTCTCTATTTTCCTCCTCCTCTACAGGAACATCTAGAATGGCCTCCTCTCTACCAATCTCAACATCTACCTCCACCCCACCTATGCCAATATCTGGCAAGGGCATATCCTCCTCTCCCCATCCCTCCTCATGAATGGGTGATAATGGTGGCCCTCATCCCCTCTATCCATGCCTCCCTCCCCTCCCACCTCATCGACCACCTCTACCACCATCTCCATCATCACCATGACCTCCTCTGCCTCTTTGATCTCTACCTCTGCCACGCCTGTCATGCGGTCCTGTCCCTGCCGCTCTATCAACGCAGGCTAATTTGGATCTGTAAGGGGTATCGGCCTATGCACGATCGACCACTTATCATAAGCCTCTATGGTACCTGGGTTTGTCGAACCATCTCTCCATCCCCACAGAACTACCTATAATGCATCAATATCTACCTCAGTTGTAGCCACTGGAATTTGGACCCCACAGAGGAATCTCTCGCGAGGACCTCACGAACTCGGCCCATCCTCTCGGCACATCTTCTACCTCTCCAAACTGCCGCAATACATGATCTGGAAAATGTCACTCTATAATGTGGACATGCGAAATAGTTCGCCCAATCAAGTACTGTATGGTGGCAAAAAGGAAAGTGCTCATCCTCATCTGACCACTCTACACATCCCAGGTACAATCTCCATGTAAATTGTACCATAGTTTCAATGGCATGTCTGAAATACCTGATATCTCCCATGTGGTGCTGAGTGTTAGCCCTCGCATAACGGAAGGCATAAGGGGCTCCGTGTTGTTCATCGATTGTAACTAGTGGCCAAAAAATGGAAATGTGTTCACACGCCCATACCATCAAGAGCTTGGTACCACAACTCATGGACTAAGCCTCTCGATAGGCTATATCATGTAGGTGAAAATATAACATGCCAAGGAGACAAGGACCCCAAGCATATACCTCTCGTCACTCTAACATACCTACTAGCATCTCCCCCCAACCCATAGGAAAACCATGACCTCGATGATCAGGAAGCACTATACCACCTATCAATGTACACACTAGACATTCCAGCCGCCTATACCTCTATGCTAATACATGCCATCTAATCTCATAATGATCAAACCCTAATTGTCTGACATCGGAGTGAGGGTAGTATTTGCACATCTCAGCAACACCCCTCTAGGTATCATACCTCACCCTCGTGCCTCTGATGGGAAGTCTCAAGATCCTCTATACATCCTCTAAGGTCAATGTCGCCTCTCCAGTAGGCAAGTGAAATGACGACATCTTTGAGTGCCACCGCTCACACAATGTTGTCAATAAACCCTGGTTCGCCTGAATCTGGGGCATTTCTATCACATGTAGAAGACCTAGGTGCCATAAGAATAATCTCTTTGCACTCTGCAAGCTATCTCGGAAGTGAAAATTTGTAGGTCTCGACTCTCGCATATATACAGTGTCTAAAACAACTTGCAATGTCATTATACATACCTCATGTCAGTATCAAACATCTATCCTAGTGCAAAATGACTAAATCAAATGCTATTCAAATGCGTCATTATTTTGCAAATGTGTCATTCTTTTGCAAATGTTTCATTCTTTTTCACATGTGTTATTATTTTGCAAATGCGTAGTTCAATTTCACACATGCATCATTCTTTCTCACATGCGTCTAATTTAAATGCAAATGTGTTGTTATTTATCAAATGTGTTGAACTAAAATACAGTTGCGTTGAACCACAAAAACCCTACGCTATCCATCTACGTAATTTTACAAATGCGTTGATCTGCATGCAAATGTGTCGATTGCGCACTCACATGTAGTTTTTCAATAAAATGACGCATAACAAAAATAGCAAATAAACGCATAAAAACTCGCGCAAATTCAAGATTAAGGTACATACCAGGGGGTCTGCGTCAGTTGGCCGCCTAAAATTTTGGATCATGTATGCTCGATGGTGGGTGTTCAGAATAGGAGACATCTTCATTGTGGGTGCAGAGCAAAATATCAAATCTCAAGGCTAGGTGGGTAAAAATGAATTGGTTTTTACCCCAATTTCTATGTATAACAAGGTTTTTGGTGGCATTCTTTTCTACTGGTTGCATCAACTTCCAACTTCAATCGACTTGTACCCATCCTTACCACTTCCAACTTTAATTCCATCAACTCCACTGCTATCCTGGCTATCCAATGGACTAATAGGGATCATTTCCAAAAAAATTTAAAAATTTTCACAAATTTGTCAATTTTCCCAAGGGGGCATACCTTCACCTGTTTACACTAGGGCATGACTGGGGCATATTTTTATCGATTTTCTTTGACACAACATCGAAATGACATTGTATCAAAGAGGGGAAAATGTAGACACCGAAATCTGGTTTAAGCCTGCGACTTCAATATTCTTAATAATTTCTATTTCATCCATGGTCATGATTAAATAATGTCAATTATTTAATTATTTACTAAAGTCTTCATTTCTTCTATTAATTAAATAATCTTAATTATTTAATTAATTCATACTATTCTTTATTCCATTTGATTAATTAAATAAACACTTTTTACTTAATTATGTTACTAATTAACCTTATCCTTCTTCGATTAAATAAATTCTTATTTAATTTACTCTTTATTATACTTCAACTATAATTAAATAAATCCTTAATTTATTTAATTATTCATTTAAATCCCTTTGTCACTTAATTAAATAAATCTTATTTATTTAATTATTCTTCCAATATCAAATCTTGAACTAAATGAATTATTTAATTCATAAATTATATTTTAACGCATTCCTCTATATTTAGATAATTGTGCAAATTATCTAAGTATTCACTCTTACTCTACTCAAAGATCTATTTTAATCACTCAGTTAACTCTTGATTTAATGTCTAAGTGGCTTTCTTGAGTTATCTCTTCGTCAAATCATTCAATCATCTAGTTCTAACTCAATTGTGTGTACATGCAGATTAATTAAATATTCTTATTTAATTAATTAATTCTTGTGTGTGCATTCGAACTAAGAGTTGCTTTAATCCATCTTTATCTTTGTCATGCAAAGACTATTCTTCTATTTTTGAATACCAAACTTGAAGATTAAATCATTTATTTAATCTTTATTTCTATTTCTAATTAGTATCACTCATGTCACTATTGACAGTTATCAAAATGCATGTCTAATCTTGCAATCTCAACCATTTGTTGATCTTTCAATCTTGACCTATCATTCGAATGATCAATTTTCTATAAATTGATCTATCATTCATCATTCCAATCTCTCTCGAAATCTTATGACTTTTTGGAGCAACTATCTTGAATCTTCGATGTTTTGCTAAATCACTATCATAGGCTATACTTGCATATGAGAAATCTAAGGGCAATTATACTACAACGAAAAAATGGAGAAGGGCAATCAAGATTATACATGGAAATACATACATATTGGATGAGATTTTTTAGTGTATTTACGTTTTGGCTTTCCTTTATTCTTTGTTGCTTAGCATAGATTGCATTAGATCTTAGATTGCATTGAGTGTGTGATTTTAACCTTTGTCTTCTGCATTTTCTAGACGTTACACTATGATGTCATAACATAGCAATAAAAACTTTTCTTCCCATAATGTAAATTACATGAATAATTGAAACAACAATATTTCCAAACTTTCATTGCATTTCATTGTAATTTCACAAATCTTCCAAATACATAGATGTCATATTGAATGAACTCAAGTATAACATTCATGATTACATCCTTCCATATAAATGGGTACATGATATGTTCATAGCTCCTATGAGCTTCATCTAGCAATAGCTATACAAACTGGTCTTGATGTCCCTGCATCGATGCATACAATCTGAATGTCCTTGCTCACTAGTGCAAAAACTCTAGTTGTCCCCAATACTAACGCACACATTCGCAAACCTTGGCCGCCAACTGGTGAGGAGAAGCATCACTCAAGCACTTTTCCACCAACTACAGACTCATATGCGGTCCCCTGCACATCATTCAATAGATGGCCCTACCCTTCAACAAAGAGATTGGTATGTAAACCTCGTATCAATAACCTATTTGAGGTTATTTTTGTGTCCCAAAAACTAGAATCTAATCATATGGTAGCTACTCCTACAAGTATGAAAATCCTGAACAAGAATACAATCAAGCAACTCAATGAATCGACAATGTAAGCAGTGGCTTCTTACACTTCTTTGGCCAAAGTGTTCTCACTCAGAAATTCGAGTGAAGTACCTCATCTTATTCACATACACCTTTATAGCTCAGTTTGGATCTTGATCATTCATATACTATGTTTAGGTAATTTCCTTCCTTAGGTAATCCCTAACCTTTGAAATTACCTATCCCCCTTTTTCCAAGACACTATGGTATCTCTACCATTTAATCCTAAGTATTAGTTACCCCTTCTAAGGATATTCCCATCCTAGGTGTAACATAAATCAACTCCTTGTCTACGAATTACTTTACACAGACAAGTTATTCACTTTAAAAGACAACCTAGTCACAAGTATAACTTCATAAGCTAAAGTATAGCTACACAAGCTTCGTCTACTCATGGATTAAATATCTTACTCAATTCAATAATATAACATATTATTAATAAGTGGTTCTCACCAAGAGAATAGCTACATTAGTGATTGGCCTCAAACAAAGAATAATCATAGAAATAAGTGTTTTCATTCAAGAGTGTAACAGGTACTCCTCATCCCCAATCCCCCTTCCTACTCTCTACTGATTGGGCACTCTAAATCTATCTCCAATCCCTTTAATGAATAGGTATCCACTCCCATGGCCATGGGATGGAGATTATGACCTGAGTGGCTCGTTCTAGCGCATCAGTTAACCATCCAATAAAGAATAGAGATGGGGCGAGAAAGAGCTCTATCATTCCTCCTCCAAATAGAAGGGCAATTCTAAAGGGAAGAGTGGTTCATCAAGAGCATGTTACATATTGATCCAGATCTTGTTGATGGAGATCAAGATCCAACCTCACCCAATCAAGCATTGTGACAAGAAATCCAAGGCCACATCATGAAACAGTCGAGCCCAAGAATACAATAATAAGTAGCAACTTCTTAATAAAAAGATTTAACAAAGAGTCTACTCATGTCAATACTTTAACTTTGTATTAAGAGTGTAATGTAACTAATCATGTAGCAACACTAACTCAATAGGTAAACCCATCTATGTCCCTATACACATAGTATCTCCTTTGCTACCCTTGTATAATCATTTCTAGTATAATCATAATACTTATGACAAACAAATCCTCCTATCATGGAGTAACTACAAGCACATCTCCAAATAGTATAATAGCTTCTAATTCTTTTTCAAGCAATACTATTTTCCCTACATGAAAGTACTCATAATAGACAAATCAAAGCAATCATGGAGAATATTCTTTCAAAATTTTAAACAATAAAGAAGAAATATCCCCATGCATGTTTTTGCTTATCCAATTGGTTGACTGCAATCAGTTTTCCCACAACAACAACTAGCTTATGCTTGATCCTTTTTCTATCCCACAATAATCCCCCTTCTCTCAAGTTGATAAATTGATAATTTACTTCACTCAATAATCCAATACTCTCACAAACACTCACAACTCTCTCTCTCTCTCTCAGAAAAAATAGAATATTATAGATGTGAATTGCAGAGCAAAATGTATAAAATGTTGAGCACAAATGTGTATGGAATGCATCCCAAAAGGGAGAGATTTCTCCTGACAAAGCACACTCCCAACTCACTAACTCCAACTCACTACTTGCATATTTATATTAGCAAACTAAATTTGCATCAAAAAGTCATCCTCCACAAGTGAAATCGATCCTGTATTTATACTTGAAGTAGAGCTATCGATGCCTACAAATAAAGAGGTTAAAATGACACCAATTATGCATGCAATCGACTTAGTTATTCATAATAAAAAGGTGATGTAGATACAAGTGATAACTCATCTAAAAGATGACAAATTTCTCTCTATAAGGTTGATCATTTCAAATACAAATGGTAAATAAGCATTTGAAAGCAACTAAAACACCATCGACTTCAATGGTTATGCAAGGTAACACCAAGTTTCCATTGTTTCCTGCACTCCTGCTATTTATGCACAAGTCACTTGTTTTACCAAAGACTTAATCTAAGATAATGACATGGTGTTAAATATTTTACTAAGTCCAAGTTATTCCCAACTAAGGGGTCGACTAAGTCTCCTATATATATCAACTTAATGTTGCGAGTTATTTTGCAGAATATTATGCATTTTCAAATATATAGAAGTTATTTAGAAACATATATATTTATAATACATATTATATATATATATATATATATATATATATATATATATATATATATATATATATATATATATATATATATTTACACACCTCTATATAAGCATTAATGCTTAAATGTATATATATGTGTGTGTGTATTATATGTATTCCCATATATATAGGCAAAAGAACTTCAATCATATCGACATATATATATGCAAGATAATATTATTATATATAAAAACAACTATATATATAAATATATACACTCCTGTATGCTCATGTTTACATAAGTATACATGTATTTATGTATATATCTTATATACATATGTATATAGTCGATTACAAATAATCGCATACATATTTACTATCTTATCGATAGGAGATATATGTGTAATGAATATATACAAATGCATTCATTCCACGAGTTCCCATCTTATTGATACAAGCATAAAAACCTAGGGAAGAACTCACAAGCTCAAATAGATAAACATCACTTGAGTATGCATTCAATAGTAATCAAGACTCTTACTGATGCAGACATATTACACTAAGGATGACTTACCAATTCCCAACTCAATGATTAGACTCAACCATTCTACTGTGAGTGTGTGTAAGCTCATATATGTTATGTTACTGGTTATCTAACCAATCACTTCTCCTGAGTGATACTTCCCCTCCGCCTAGAGGAATTACCCTATCCCTAAAACTAGCTCAGCACATTTGCAATGGTACTTAGGTATTCACAATAATTTCATATGCATCATAACTAAATCATATTCATAAAGCAATAAATGTAAACATATTTACTCTTCAAAGCTATATTAAGCATTTATCAATACTTTCACATAATACCTCTTTCAATATTCCACTCTTTTAGCACACATATCAAACTCATGATTGCATTTACTAACCTATTTACCCATGAAGGTAAAATTATATCAGTAATGACAAAACGGGGTGTAACATACTTCCCCCCTTGTGAATCATCATCCCTAATGATCTATATCACTTTAACATACAGATAAAGTCAAATATAAGTTTTACTTACCATTCTCAAAATATGTAAGAATCATAAAACATTCTTCCTATGTAGCATCACTTCTTGCAATCTAGTCTTTAATGGGTGTGCCTCGAGTGTCCTTGTTAATGTATAGGGAAACTTGTATGCCTCACACATTTATACTCTCACAAAGTGCTTATGTGTTGTATTCACAATATCACATATGTACATCCCATGCACAAATAATATTTGAATAGCACATGACACCTAAACTATAGTGACTGGTAAACATGTTCTCATTAGCCCACAAATTTATCTTTGGTATAATCCAAATAGATAAGGAATATCAGAACATTGTACACTACATTGTGGGTCCCTTCATTTTCTTTGGTATTTACACCTTGGACAATTCAGAAGCCGAGACCGTCTATAACTTACACATCCTTTTCCTTAATCATAAAAGTGATGTTCATGACTACTTGTTTGTCTTGAGCATAACATTGCTCTTAGACATTTTTTCAATTTTGATACTACTTCATACTCAATCCTTGTATCAACAAAGTTTCATCAATCTCTTTGATCTATTACTTCGTTTTGACAATCTATCAATTCTAAGGTTAACCCTATTTCTTAGCCTATTTCAACCTAATAAATTTTCCAACCTTCCTTTCCATATAACTGATCAAACCTCAATGTTAGAAGTTTATAAGTAGTCCTAAAAATCATTCAAGATTTGATTTATCACTTTTTCTTATTTGACTACAATAATATATTGTGCATTCATTCAATTGAATGTATCATAGTATGATCATGCTTCACACAACCCTATCATTATTTTCTTGTTCACAACTAAGACAAACTTCTTAGGAATACTAAGCAACTACCTCACACAATATATTATTTAGGACTGAATTCCTATAAATCAAATTTTCAACTAACATTGGTTACCTTGGTGAGTTGATTGTTAGGAAAATGTGTGTTGTACACCTTGCATTATGTATTTAATGTAATTATTCTTGGGACCGCTTAATGTTGCATGTAACATTGAGACATAAGTTAAGTTGTAAAAATGTAATTATTTAATATTGGGAAAATAATAAATAAATCACCCAATATTAAATAAGGGGACATGGGTTGTAATCTCATAGTTATTGTCACATGGTTTTGTGCAATACCACTTAGTGGTTTTGTGTGAGCTTTCTTCTATAAAAGCAACCACAAAGGTAGCTATTGAAAGAGATGCAATTTTGCATGATTAGCTCTGGTTAGCATTTGTGATGGTTTGAAGCATGGCACAAGATGTGTTGTTGCACGCTTGTCCACATGGATTGTTTTGAGAGAGCTTGTTACTTAAATGGTGTTCATGGAGACTCAAAAGATGTATTGTAATCTTTATTGCTGAATAATACATGAGAGATGGATGCTTTTGGAGGCTGAGTTTTTTCCCTCTTAAGGGTTTTCCAAGGGTATATCTTGTGTCATATTTTCATGGGTATGTTTTCCATTCTCTTGCATGTGGATTCTAAATACGTAGATGCATAATTTTCTTTATGGGTTATGTGGAAATTTTCTTTAATTGGCTACAAGTTTCCAACATTGATTCCCCATAATATTATGTCAATTTCACCAACATAGGCAGGTTGATTTGTCTTGTGTTCTACCACTCCCCCTTTGGAATCTCAAGAGAATACACATGTCCTACCAATGATGGCATTCTGTCCTCATTTCCTAGAAAATTGGACAATAACTTGCTACATACTCTGCAACATCTTACTCCCTCTTTTCGAGGTCATAATGGTTCCTCATCCAAAAAATAAATTTTTCATTCTAATGCCCTATCTATGACACTAATTTCCTCATTCCATACTTGAATCTTCCAAAAATTTGGGTACATAAGTTCTTTACATTCTGTAATAGTCTATTCTTTGACTAAAATAAAACCTATTGTGTGGTCTCATTCCACATTTACTTCCTAAGTAATAATGGTTAGGAGTTTTACGAGGATAAATATCCTTTATCTTAGGACATCCACTCTTGGATTTCTTTTGTCCTTGGATCTTTTCCAAAGATATGATCCATCTTTCAACTCAATCTAACTTTCTCGATAAGATTTGGTACTAATTTCAAGTAATAATCCTTGTTCAATCATGTTGGTTCCTAGAAGATATCAAGTTTAATTGCATACCTATTCACTAAGCATGAATGTTTCTATAATAACTCTTAATCATGAGTAATCTAGATCTTTCCTTACCTATACCTTAGGCAATGATCTTTCCATTTATGATCAAGTAGTCTACCTATCCTTTCCTTAAGGCATCAATGATAATAATAATTGATCATTGAATCAATCATATATAAGGTTTGGTGTGTTAATAGGTCACAATCCTTGACCTTGTCACTATTTTTCTCCAAAAATTTCAATACCTTATACTTGTGGCCATGACATACATGACTTAATTGACATCATAACTTATGAAAAATTATAAAGAAAATATATTCATGTTTTTCATTAGGTGGGGTACTTAATCCGAATCAATCCACTCTCTTCCTTCCCCCCTTAGTGTTTCCACAACATTTGATCAACTCAAAGTTCACTCCTAGTACACACTTGCTTCCTTGAAATGACTTGTTGTTCCTTTCTGTTGGCTTTCCATTGCCTTCTTCTTTCCTCAATGGCATGCCTTGTATATACTTTTTCCTAAAGTTAAATTCATCGTTGATTTCTAATCCCATAGATTTAACATTTTGGATTGTCCAATAGAATATCTAATGAGTAATCAACAACTTTACAAGTTAAGAGGCACTCTTATATTCCAATTCTCTTTCCAATATCCTTTTTGTGGAGGAACATTCATTCCCACAAAGCCTCTTTTTTTGATGTACCTTTCATCTTAGAGCATTGTTTCCTTACAACTTCTAGTGGATTGACACATAGTGCCATATTGTATTCCATTTTCTTTGGGAACCTCTAAACATAATTTTATTTTCACATACATGTTGGTGAGTTCATCTTATATGCCAACGAATCAATGTACTATCCAAACCTTTAGTCAAGCCAACTTGATTTAGTCTTTCAGGTTTCTTCCTATAGTTACCTTTTCAAGTGGCTTTGTCCCAATTCTTGGTAACTTATTCCCTCATAACCTTTAGAGATACCAAGGTTGGTTGGTTTCTTTCTCTTATCTTAATCAAAATTCCAAATTGATCTCGTCAATTTTTGGTTGGTGGAACCATGTCCACTTCATTTCTGACCACTCTAGTCTTTTCTCTTATTCCTAAGATACTATCTCTTTTCTTACAAGTTCCTAGCCTTGCACAGAAATTAGATTCTTGTCAAGAGTTCTCCAACTTCTTGGATACCTCCTTCGTTGACTATTTACTTTGTTTGAAGCTTCCAACTTATGCCAATAATGCATACTCCTAGATTCGTAGTATACTTACTAAATCCAATAATTCTTGGTTTTCTACGCAACTAAAGGTAACTACTAATAAGGGATATTATCTCAATCCTTTCTATTCCTCAAAGTTGTATTTCTATTTCATAGGATGAAGGTATATTTTGGTTATTCTTCCTAACCTTCCTACATAACTTGATTGCACAATCCTCTGCAATCTAAGGGAATATAATAATAAGTTGTTTTAGGATTTTCCACTCCAAGAACGATTCTTATCTAGTCCCAAATTAAATAAGTTCCTAGGAATCTCATCTTCCTTTCTCTTTTCCCTCAATTCTTTTCTTTTGTCTTTGTGGCACAAGAACTTTTCAACCATTATCTTTGGATAAGGTTTACGCGTTGTTTGCGTAATGAGCTCATAGATTCCAGAGCTAAACGTGGCTCTGATACCACATGTAACAACCCTAGTGTCCTACTCAGTAAAAATTTCCAAAATTTCACACTAAGTGAATATTCTATGATGTCATAACATAGCAATAAAAGAATTTATTCCCATAATGTAAATTACATGCATAATTGAAACAACACTATTTCCAAACTTTCATTGCATTTCATTTTAATTTCACAAATCTTCCAAATACATAGATATCATATTGAATGAGCTCAAGTATAAAATTCATGATTACATCCTTCCATATAAATGTGTACACGATATGTTCATAGCTCCTTTGAGCTTAATCTGACAATTGCTATACAAATTGGTCCTGATGTCCCTACGTTGGTGCATACATTTTGAATTTCCCTACTCGTTGGTGTAAAAACTCTAGTTGTTCCCAATACTAGTGCACACATCTGCAAACCTTGGCCACCAACTAGTGAGGAGAAGCATCACACAAGCTCTTTTCCACCAACCACATAATCATATGCGGTCCACCGCACATCTATCATTCGATAGATGGCCCTACCCTTCGACAAAGAGATTGATTGGTAAACCTCATATCAATAGCCTATCTGAGCTTAGTGTTGTGTCCCACAAACTAGAACCTAATCATACAGTAGCTACTCCTACAAGTATGAAAATACTGAACTAGAATAAAAACAAGGAACACGGTGAATTGACAGTGTAAGCAATGGCTCCTTACACTACTTTGGCCAAAGTGTTCTCACTCAATACTTTGAGTGAAGGTCATCTTATTCACATACACCTTTATAGCTCATTTTGGATCTTGACTGTTGATATACTATGCTTATGTAATTTCCTTCCTTAGGTAAACCCTAACCTCTGAAATTACCTATCCCCCCTTTTTCCAAGACACTATGGTATCTCTACCATTTAAGCCTAAGTATTAGTTACCCCTTATAAGGATATTCCCATCCTAGGTATAACATAAGAGCTTCCTAGTCTATGAATTACTTTACATAGACAAGCTATTCACTTTAAAAGATAACCTAGTCTCAAGTATAACTTTATAAGCTAAAGTATAGCTACACAAGCTTCATACAATCATGGATTAAATAACTGACTCTATTCAGTAATATAACATATTAATAATTAGTTCTCATAAAGAGAATATCCACATTAGTGATTGACCTAAAATGAAGAATAATCATAGCAATAGGTGCTTTCATTCAAGAGTGTAACTCCTTAATAAAAAGAGTTAACAAAGAGTCTACTCCCATCAATACTTTAACTTTGTATTAAGAGTGTAATGTAACTAATCATGTAACACTAACTCAATAGGTAAACCCGCCTATGTCCCTATACACATAGTATCTCCTTAGCTACCCTTGTATAATCATATCTAGTATAATCATAATACTTATGACAAACAAATACTCCTATCATGGAGTAACTACAAGCACATCTCCAAATAGTATAATAGCTTCTAATTCTTTTTCAAGCAATACTATTTTCCCTACATGCAAGTACTCATAATAGACAAATCAAAGCAATAATGGAAAACATTCTTTCAAAAGTTTAAATAATAAAAAAGAAATATCTCCATGCCTATTTTCGCTTATCCAATTGGTTGACTGCCTAAGGAAGAAGAAATATCCTCGTGCCTATTCGCGTGTTTTACCAAAGACTCGGTCTAAGATAATGACATGGTGTTAAATATTTTACTAAGTCGAAGCTATTCCCAAATAAAGCGTCAACTAAGTCTCCTCTATTTATCAACTTAATGTTGTGAGTTATTTTGCAGAATACTCATTCCAAAATCATGGACAACATGAGTAATATTCAGCCTCTTAAGATACAGTCATAAGTAATATACATTCGGCCTCTAATTTACTTGTATATGTTGCATACAAACCGTCCCTCGTGTTGTGCCTTTCTTGCCACCATAGCACTTTATATGCTTTGCATACTAGATACATGCTATGCGTTATCTCCCTCATTCCACGTTTGAGCTTTATGCCTCTTTCTTGCGCAGTTTATGGACTTGGTCCAAGCTTTATATTATGTGGCCATCTCATTATATGGATTTTGCACTTCAATTTTTCCATATGTATTTCTAAGTCATCGCCCCAAGCATATTTTTGTATAATTTTGGCCTTCATTAACCAAATGATTCAGCCTATGTTCACGTAACAAATCAACATCTAAGCTTCATATATATATATATATATATATATATATATATATATATATATATATATATATATATATATATATATATATATATATATATACATATATATATAAATATAAAAAGCATGCCAATAATAGCCATGTATGTGCCATAGTACATAGACTATGCATTTTCAAATATAGAAGTTATTTAGAATATATATATATATATATATATATATATATATATATATATATATATATATATATATATATAGAAATATATATATATATATATATACACATTGCTATATAAGCATTAGCGCTTACATGTATATGTATGTATGTATGTATGTATACATTATATGTATTCCCATATATATACATAAAATAATTTCAATTATATCAACATATATATTTTTTCTTTTACATATATACGCAAGATAATATTATTATATATTTCATTGAATATATATATACATACTCCTCTATGCTCATGTTTACATATGTATACATGTATGTATATATCTTATATACATGTGTATATAGTCTACTATACAAACAATCATATACATATTTACTATCTTATCAATAGGAGATATACGTGTAATGAATATATGCAAATACATCCATTCCATGTGTGCCCATCTTATTGATACAAGCATAGAAACCTAGGGAAAAACTCACAACCTCAAATAGATAAATATCACCTAAGAATGCATTCAATAGTAATCAAGACTCTTACTAATGCATACATATTACTCTAAGGATGACTTACCAATTCCCAACTCAATGACTAGACTGAACAATTCTACTGTGAGTGTGTGTAAGCTCAGATAGGTTATGTTATTGGTTATCCGACCAATCACATCTCCAAAGTGATACTTCCCCTCTGCCTGGAGGAATGAACCTGTCCTTGCAACCAGCTCAACACACTTGCAATGGTAGTTAGACATTCACAACAATTCTATATGCATCATAACTAAAGTGTTTTCATAAAGTACTAAATGTAAACATATTTACTCTTCAAAGCTATAACGAGCATTTATCAATACTTTCACATAATACCTTTTCATTGTTCCACTATTTTAGCACACATATCAAACTCATGATTGCATTTACTAACCTATTTACCCGTGAAGGTAAAATTAAATCAGTAATAACAAAACAGGGTGTAACAGAAAGCATGAAACATCACATAACACATGAATACCAATATTTTTACGTGGAAAACCCAAAATGGGAACCTTGGTGAGGGTTAGCTCACAATATATTATAACCAGTTATAGTATATTTATAAAAATACTCACTACAGGTGGACTCACTTTCCATAGAGAAAAATATAGAAGAGAGATGATGGATCACATCCTATTTTGAACTATTACAATTGCATCTAATATATGCATGAATATGGTCCCATTGTAGCTCAATGACAATCTATCAAATTTTGATTCAACACTTTTTCTCACTCTTCATTCGTTCAATTTTGATCTTCATTCATAACTTATTTTCGCACTACTCTACTCAAATTTGCATCACACACATCACATATTACTTGCATTACATCAAGGCACCAAAAAACACTCCAACATATATATTTGCATCAAGTACAACATCAACTAGGTTAGCCTAATTAGATGTGATACCCTAAAATGTAACTTGGAAGCTCCAAGCATTTTGATCCACATAATGTACCATGATTCAAAACTCAAAACATGTTATGATAGGTCGGCATGGACCTATAATAGATCCCACATAAGACTACAATACATATTTATACTTCTCACAACATCAAATGTGTTACGTTAGCTTTGCATTAAACCTAATAGCAAAATACTTCATTTGTGTATCCACATCTTGACATGTGGATCTCAAAACTCAATACCATCTGGAATCCATACTCTATTGATATCTGGAAACTTATCTTCAACATTGCAAGGCCAAAAGCTCATCCGTAGAGAAGTGTAGATTCTCCCACACAAACACACTATAAAGAAGGCAATTGTAACATGCCAAGCCAAACTCTATCACTTATATCTCTCAAACCTCTTACCCAAACATGATGAAATCTTGGAACTAGATACATCTAACATCCTTCAAAATAATTTTAGAAGTGCAAAGTGATATCTTCATTTGCTACGGACCCAAAAACGGATACACTATAACACTAAACTATACAAAATTGACACTTAGCCAAATTTCTATGCAACTGATCTTTCCAAACCAATTCAAATTGCACAAATGTCTTCCTTAAAAACTCAAAAACCTATTAGAATTAATCAAAATTATTTGCAACATTATTGACATCAATGAAAACATTGTATCGCGTTGTTATGAACCTTTCATGCTCATGTTGTCAAACAACATCATCAATGACAAACTTCAACGATCTCCCCAAACTTCTAATACATTCCACCTCATATATTCATTCAAGTTCTAATGCATTACGCCACCATCCAAACCAAAATATATCATCTCTCAAAATAACATCATATATGCTACACATGAAAGTGCACTCAACATCAACATGGTAGGACAAGTTATCATTACTCCTCTAACACGATTTGATCATCAAGAGTGTGAAGAAATGAAACTGTCTTAAGAAATTGCAATCAAGAAAAACAAAGAAATATTATAAATTTGAAGACTTGTGGCCTTACCAATTGATTGATCTATGTCAATGGTGTCTTTCCCCCAATATTTTGAAATATTTAATTTTGACAAGTATAAAGGGAAAGGTGAACTCCCATACTATGTTAAATAATTATTTATGACATGCCAAGAGTTTTATACAGTGATTGTTTGGTAAGAAGGATGGGGAAGTACAGTCTAGAGATCTATACCATAGTACTTCTTATGTAGTCAATTTATACCTTGAAGGATACATTAAGATAAAAAAGCATTTGTAGTAGGATTCTAGAAGGAATACTTAACGTATATCATATCAACAACAAAAGAAACATTCATACATTCATTGCATATATGTATATAATCCTTATAACTCCTTTAAATTATGTCATAATCCATACAAGATCAAGTCTTAATCTCTACTTATATTATATCTATATATATATATGTATCTCTATCTATATCACTCTATCTATCTATCTATACATTATCTATCTCTTTCGCATATTGTTTACTTTGCATATATACATACATTCCCTTGAAGGGACATGACTCTTACTTACAACTATTTCCTTTTTTACCCTCCACAAACCTTTTTTGGTATCCTACAATAGGTTCTAACCCTATCCCTAACCTGTTAACATCATCCCCCCTTTAAAAATGATTTCTTGTCCTCAATACATGATGCTCAGTTGGGTAGCAGTCCCTTGTATTTTACCTTGAGTATCATGAGGATTGTATCCCATTTTTTATTTTTTATTTTTTCCTATGGTTTAAAATATAGTACATAGTATACATTAGGATGTTAGTTGTAATTTTTCCAATCTTTTGGCAAGTAATAGTGTTTGAGTCGTGCGCCATTAACATGCCCTATCATGAGAGTGTCATCTAGTTGTTTCAGCTTTACTATTATGGAATTATTAATTTCATGAATGTGATAAGGTCTTAACCATCGCACTTTCAACTTGTCTTGTTTCCTGAATTTTTTTTCATAAAGTAAAACCATATCCCCTATTTTGAATGTTTTCAATATTAAATTTCTACCATGTCATGCATTTTCCTCAAGCACTCAAGTTGGTGATTATATAGTGCAATTTTCCTATACTCATCTAATTTGTCCAAATCTTCTATCTATTATGCCAAAGATTGACCATCCTCCAACCACAAAGTGAGTGTGGTGCATTTATTAGGAACTACTAATTTCATAGGTACTGTCACATCAATTCCATACACCAACTGAAATGGAGTGAACTTACTTTTCCTTTTATATTAGATGCAATATGCCCATAGTATCGTAGGTACTTTTACATTCCAATCTATTTTGTTCCCATCACACATCTTGGCTAATGCCTTTCCAATTATCTTGTTTAGTGCTTTACTTTCCCCATTTGCTTGCAAATGATAGGGAGAACTCTTATTGCGTGCTATCATTAAATTTTGAAGTAGTTCCTTTATCATTTTATTGACAAAGTGTTTTCCTTGATTACTTACAATGCTCAAAGGACATCCATATCTTGTGATTATATTTTCATAGAGAAACCTTATAGTAGTCTTTGTGGTACATAATCCTTTGTAGGTACTACCTCTGCCCACTTTGTAAGGTATTCTACTTCAGTTAGGATGAATCTTTCCTTAGAATGTTTTGTTGGTGGTTCAATTGATCCAATGAAGTCTATTTCCCATTTTTCAAATGGATTTTCAGCTAATACTAGTATTAATGGAATTTCATCCTTTATGTAAGGTTTCCCTACCCTTTGTAAAATATCACAACCTCTTGTGTATTATGTGGCATCTTCATGCAAGGTTGGCCACAATAAAACTACAAGTTGTACCCTTCTAGCTATAGTTTCTTTGGAGTTATGGCCTCCTACAACTCCTTCAGGTGCCTCTTTTAAAATTGAATTCCTTTGATGTTTATAAACCACCCTTCTCAAAATATCATCTCTCTGAAGATGGTGTATCTCTCCTTCTGCCAAGGTGTATGGCACAGCCCTCTGCACTAGTGATTGTTTATCTTGCAGTGATAGATCCTTGGGAAATTCTCCAGTAGAAAGAAAAATGGCAATATCTTCTAGCTCCTTTAGTACCATAGTGATGTAGAATAGATGTGTGTCAGTTAAATCTTCCCCCTATGCATCTGGTTCTTTTCCAATTTCAATTCATGACAAATAATTTGATCCCTAATTATTCGTCCTGAGTTCTACCATAATTTTAAAATCAAACTCTTAAAATAGTAATAACCATCTGCATATGCACCCATGGGTTATTGGATTATTCAACAAATATTTTAGTGGTTCATGGTCTATAAAGAATGTAAATGGTGTGGAGAGCAAGTGGTGTTTGGATTTTTGTAGCGCATACACCATAGCTAGTGCTTCCCTTTCTATAATGGTATAATTCTTTTCTATGGCAAACAACTTCATACTAGCAAAATCTATTGATGGTCCTTGTTTTCTTTGGGTTGTCTAAGTACTGCTCCTATGGAAATATCGAAGGCATCTACATGAACATGAAAAGGGTTGTTCCAAATTGGGAATATAAGGATTAGTGCCTCCGCAATCTTTAGCTTTAATGTATCAAATACGTTTTTAGACTCTTCATTCCATTGAATATTCTTACCAGTTTTCTTCTACAATAGATCTTCTAATGGTGCAGAAATACTAACATATCCCTTTATAAACTTTCTATGGTATCCTATATAGCCCAAAAGTATCTTAACTTCTAGCTCATTCTTAGGTGGCAGTAAGTTTAATAGTATTAGTGCAACTTTCATCGGGTTCACCATTAATTCCTCTTTACATATGATATGGCCTAAAAGGCTCCCAAAGGGTACCACAAAGGTACATTTCTTCAAATTCGGTGAGATTTTCATGCTTCTACATTTGCTTAGCATCATCTTTAAACTTCTAAAAAATCATACATGATCATTTACTAGCCCATAGACAGTCCAATCATCCAAGTAAACTTCTAAAAAATTATGTATGAAATCTTTAAAAGTGTTAATAATTATTCTACTAAATATCATAGGGGCATCTTTTAGTCCAAAAGGCATCACAGTGTACATATATGATCCCCATTTTGTTGCAAAAGTGGTCATAGGCTAGTCTTCCTCCTTTATCTTAACTTGATGATATCTAGAGAAGCCATCAGTGAATGAGTTATGTTTCCCAACATAATATCTACAAGTTGTCCTAAGACATGTACAGTTTGAGGGTCCTTACGTTTCTTTCCTGGCTTTTTGAGGCACAATTATCTCACAGTTTTGGTATAAATGGGTACTCCCTTAATAGCCTGGATGAGGGGTATTTTGATGCAAACATCCTTGAGTTGTCTCAATAGATTAGTTTCAACCTATGAATGATGTTTTTGGACCATTAATCTTTCATGGAATGGAGGCTCTAGACTGGTTAACTATGTTAGGAGTTCCTCATCAATTAATTCAGTGATGAGAGGAGATGAAGGCCTAGCTAACATCTTCCCTGATCTGAGGTGTACATCACTCACCTCAACCCTATAGGTGGGGTATTTTATGGCATCATTAGCATAAGCCTATTGGATAGGCTTATTATTTGGGTTAGGTGCAAGTTGTGTTAGCAATTGAGGTGCTCTTGGTGGATTTGGTGCAGTTGTTGAAGGGTTTGGAAACTTTATTGCTTGTTGTTGTGGCTACAAGGGTTGTTGTGGTTGTTGATAGTTAAGATTTTGATTTTCCACTACTGACCTCTTTGCCACTAAGGTTGCCATTGATTTTTTTGTGGTGGCCATTGAGACTTATAATTAGATCCTTAGAAATTTTTTGGTTGCCACATGTTTTGTTTTTGTTGATTCCAATTGGATTAAGGTATTGGCCATTGAGATTTTTGCAAATTGGTCCAAGATTGAGGGTTCTAATTAGGGAAATTTGCATTATTGACTGGAAATGAAATGTTATAATTCAAGAGATCTTGGGAAAATACCTTGTCTTGGCTACCATGGCTTGTGTTGAGCTATGTAAAACACTTGACCATATTCATCTTTCAGTGCATGAAATTTTGATTTCCCTTTCTTATCTTCAGAAATACTAGCCAACTTTTTACATTTGCAATTGACCTTCTTTTTCCTATAGTATAGGAAGTATTTTGTGAGGGCTCCTCTTGCTTTTTCTTGATGTGAAGAGTATCCAATTATGTAACCAAGTGGCTTATGATATCTCCCTTCATGTTTGATAGAATATTGCTTAGCTCCACCCTTGAGACTCCAGTGGTTGATTTATTAATTGAAGATATCCTATCTCCTCTAACCTTCTTGGTAAAAGACCTTGAATAGTTTCTACATGCTTTGTAGATCTCCTCGAATGGTAACTATGAGAGGTATTGTTAGCTCTCAAAAATGCAGGTAAAGATACCTCAAGAGGCTACCAATCTCTTGATACATTTTAGGGTAACTGAACAAGGTTTGAAACAATTAAACCTTCTACTCTTCAAGTGCTGCTAGACCTAGGCAGGTATACCTAAAATGGATGAAGCAGACTCAACCTATGACTTTCTTTCTTGCAGTAATTTCTCCATGGTGGCAGATGGAAGTGGACAAAATGGATTGAACTTGGTATAAACTATATACTAAAATGAAGACTAAATCCTAATATGCTCAGTTAAATGTGAAAGATATGGATGAAACTGAATGATGTCAATGGTGAAACCAGTGCCTTATAAGGTATGCGGAGTCAAGAGAAATCTGAGATAGTACTATGTTCTGACACGAATTTGAGTTGTTCAGCATATGTTTGGTTTATAGTTTATATAAACATGCAAGATTATGATTACCAAGTTCTTCTTAAATGATCCAATTGATATCTTCTGATTACTATGACCAACTTAGAGGATTTAATCTTTATTGGAAAGAACCAATTAATTGATCATACAGTTACAGCAAATGTGTACTGACAAATTGGAAGTAAACTTGTTACACCAATTTAAACAATCAGAAAACATCATAATTGGAGACAACTTCGATAATACTTTCAATAGACACGATAAACAACTGATGCCAGAAACAATTGCAACACATCAAAAGACTTCCATTGATATCTCCATAATTTTATACATGCAACATAGTCTCATTTTTGTGAAACGTGGTTATGACTTGTATCTATTCTATCCTACTGTATTCTACTATTTCTATATCTCCTTCATTTTGAAATTTGGAATGGATATTTATACATTGTGTACATGAAAGGACACGTCCTTTAGGTAACCATATGTTTACATAACAAATATTTTAGAGGATAATTAGGCTCAATTTACCCACAAATGAGTTTTAGCGAGATGATCCAAATAATCCCAACGCTCGTATGTGTCGGCATCTCCAACTGCGTTCCAGATTGTGATTTCCATCTTGACCATCTCCTCATTTCACTCGCTCACTTCCTCCAAAGTTATGTCCTCTGTAGAAGCTATCCTCAAGACTTCATTCAATATTGATCCACACTCATTCCTCCACCTAGTGGCCTCCTTCAATTCCCCATTGTCATCAGAGAATGCAATCATAGTCTTTTTGGCAGCATCCATCAACCCCTGCTCATCCCCCTGCAATTCAACAAAGAAGTTTCAATGACAATTGATTATATGATTTGCAGCCTCAAGTGTTGCACTGCTAGAATCATCACTTTGAGCTAATTCATGAAACTTCTCCACAATTCGCCCATCCATCCTTGTATGCTCCTTTAATGCAGCAAAGGTATGAGAGTACTTTCCCCATAGTTTATTCAACCAGGATGTTACATTATCCTGCCTCCTTTTGATAATTGCTGCAACTACATCATGTTTTCCCTAGGAATAAGCACTTGATCCTACCCAGTGATCTTTTGCCTGAGAGCTTTCTCCTTGAGTGAGAATTTTGGTTGGCCCCATTGAAATACTAACCAAGTCCTTTAGTCTGTCATTCTCTCTCATCATCCTTTCATTATTTTCCTTATACATCTCTCTTTCTTTTATCAGCATTTGGATCTGTGCCTTGTTCAGCTTTGCAATATTCACTCGTATCTCTACAGTAGCTATAGGATCAACCTCTCCAACCTTCAAATTCATAACATGGCCAAATGCCTTCTCTGTATCAATTACCACTGATTTCCTATGGGGTGGATATAAGGCCCAAATCATTAATGACCCCTCATCAGTATTATATTTTGATCCAACATACACCTCTATTACACTTTCTTTGTCAAGCTTATGTGTTGCATTGCTATCTCTTAAGAAACTATCAAAAACAAGGGCTGAATTCAAATCAAGTCCAGGAAATATCATGACTCCATCACTTTCTAACATTTTCCTTCCTTTTTCAAGGGTCATATTTTTCATTTCATCATCCACACATTTCCTCAGTTGACCTAGTAATTGCTCTTCATTCCCTAAAGTAACATCATCAACATTTTCTGTTATTTCCTTCCCCTTTTGCTTGTACAGGAATGCCTTGAATTCTGGGGAATTTTTAAATTCATCATCTGAGACAAAGGATTTGTACTCCATGTGCCTTACATCTACATCACCACTTTCAATACTTTGCTCTCTGTTTGGGCAAATATAATGTTGAGTTCTCACCCTAGACACCTTTTATGTTCTGCCTTTAGGCACATTATCCTTTGGTGTTTCCTCATCTCCAGAAGACAATAGCTCTACCTCCAGTAGCCCTTGGTTATATCTTTCCACTACCATCTCAGCTTCATCTTCATCCAAATTCCTTATCATGTCATCAAAAGGATAGGGTACATGTTGATACCCTCCAAAGTTTATCTTCATCTTAGTAGAATATATATATCCTTCGGGATCAAAACCCTTTCTGAGTGGCCCTCTCTTCATATTATAATGCAACAATCTATCAAGAATTGAATTGTATCCTTCCTTGGCCAACACCGTGAAGTCACCAAAACACAGTGTACTAGGCATAAAAGCTTGTTTCCCAAAAGAACTGAAATGCATTACACTGCAATAATCCATCTATCTGACAATCTCTAAATATGCAATTCTGTTCAGAACTATCTTTGGCAGAATGAAAGGGGCATCTTCAAACCCATAAACTCTGATCATTGTAGCTCCTTCTGAACAATACCAATCTCCCCAGTTGTGATCAATTGTCCCATTGAAGTCTTTGGGCCGAAGGAATCTTTTAATCTCATCAGTCAATGAATAATTGCAAGGATACTGATACAGTTTATACAAAAAATTTACAAAATGTTCCTCAAAATGAATAAAACTAGCATTAGCAAATCTGTTGTCCCAAATAGCAGTCCACATTTGAACAAGCAATGCTTCACCCTTCTTACCAACTTGATAAATTCTCATCTCTGAAGGCCACACACCCAACTCCTGTCCAAAATATAGTACCAAATGCATCAACAATGAATAGTGCCTGAGATGAACAATAGGAGCTCCACCTTTGATAGCCATCAATCCTAAATCAAGCCCCCTAGCAATGTATGAAGCATAGTCAAATGGCCTGGAGTTATGATACTGGATATCTGCTGTAATGACCATTGGCACAATTGACATGAATTCCAAGGCATCCATTCCCAACACTTGACACACTGAAAAATATGTGTACTTCATATAGGGCTCAAACAAGTCAACATGATAAGGAGGCCCTTCATTATCCTGTAGAGGTTATGGCTTGCTGCCCTGTTTAACCCTATGAATTGGCAACCTCCAACCCTTATAAATCATATCCATTCTTGAGAATTCCTTCACCAATTCTTTAGGAATGATCTCCTCATTACAGAATCCCTCTAATTTGAAAACCTCACCAATTGCTTCTTTAGACAGATATATATGTGGCTTTCCAGATGGGTCACAAATAGCTTTGAACTTTGGTTCATAGTGATCAGCAAGTAGCTTTACTAATTCTGTATTCACAAATACGTTGGGGGACACCAGCTTTCCTACATTCAGCTTTGATGGATTACAAGCTAGTTCAAAATGGTTTCGCCTATGATAATGGAAATTGAATAGCTCATACCCCCTTACGGAAGTCCATACATCACCTATGAACTTGCATTTGTCATCTAGTTTGTCAACATCTTCCCTAATTTGTGCAGACCTTCTGGCTTTAGGCCTTGAACCAAGTAGCTGATCAATAAGGTCTTGGTTTAGTCTTCGTTCAATGCCTTCATGTTCTGTATCAACCCTTTGTTTCTTTCCTTTTGTTTGACTACTCTCACCAAGTTTTCTACCCTTAGCTTTTCCAGAACTAGAAGACTCCATTCTTTAAGATCACAGAAATTAGAATTGGAAGGCTTAAAATGCAACAACTTACAGTATTCTATTCGAGCTCCTCAGGCTAAAAAATGTCTTGGTTCTCTGTTTTGCGCTGATGATTCTTTTGTAATCAATTCAACATTGATGCATTGATTAAACATTCACTGTTATATTTCATCGCGCCATTAATGAAGCACGAACAAAACTCATTTGGAGTTGGCACTGTCGCATCAGACATCTTATCAGTGAGATATTTTCAAATCTGAGGCGAAGTCCTTTTACAACGTCTATTAAACCCTTTCGCCAAGACATTCTGCAATCATACCGACACCTGGAATGGCTATCACTCATGTTATTTATGTCGCTGTAACAACCTCAAGTCGGGGAGATGTCTCATAATTTCATTGCGTCTTACCGATATGCATTATTCAATGTATTCTCCATTCGCTAAGACATAATCACCTCTTTCACCGATGAAATAAGTCTTACCGATGAAGTCATTCATCGGTAAGACAATGAACCTTCGAAAAGACTCATACCAATGCCAAATGTTATACCGAACCCATTCCTCCATTTTATTCGCTGAGACTTACCCCGATATACTCTGTCGGTGAAACACCTTAATTTTGTTGAAACTCACCCCGAAGACCACCTCTCCTACCGATGCGTCTTTTTATTGACATAACTTTTGAATCAGCAAGACTCCATAGCTTCTCCCCAATAGCCTTTTTTTATGAAACCCCTTTACGTCTTATTGGCAAGACTAGTTACCTTCGGCAAGACACTACTCCGATATATTTTAATCTTACCAATATGGCGCATATTCTCATCACCAGTCAGTAAGACAATTCACACTCGCTAAGACTATTTGCCAAAAACCTTTAGCTTGGCCGAAACACTTCCACATGCATCAATCGGAGAGACATAATGTATTCGCTATAACTTTACGCCGATACCCATCAATTTGGCCAAAATGACCCCTCTATGTGTTAGTCGGTATAGCATGTTGAGCTCGCCATGACATTATAATGATGCCTCAATCCTTTTCCAATAGAGCTTTTCATATGCCTTTCGACAGGACATTAATATCTCACTATGACCTTCACCCGAATATGATTCCTATGCCGATATGTATCTTTTCTATCGCCAAAACAAAAGATATGTCCTGCCGATAGCCTGCAACGAGTATTAGTGAAAAATACATAGGTCGGGGAGACATTCACTCTGTCTTGCCGAAATGGAAAATATAATGAAATATCACAGACTAGATGGATTCAAACGGATCATGTGACAGAATATAAGCAAGGCAACACAAGGAAGGGATTTTATGCTTATGATGAGGGCTCATTTTGGAAACTCGTGAATGCAACTGACTATGAAAAAATTTCAAAATTTTACAGTTCTAATAGGTATCATGCCCTAATGAGGTTAAGTGCATCCATACATTCCTCATTAACTCCCCTTAAGAATACCAATTTCAGGGATTCATCAGAGAGTCTATTTTGATGAGATTTCTTGAGGCAAAACTGAAACCTCTCAACATAATCTTCCAAATATTCATCTTCCTTATGTGACATCCTAAAGATGTCATCCCTCTTTCTATCCATGTCTCTGCAGCAATCCTGGTATTTCTCTAGGAATTTTGTCTTCATTGTGTTCCAATTGGGAACATCTCTTCCCAACCCTATGAACCATCTTAGAGTAGCATATTTCATTGTTGCTAGAAATAATTTGAGTTTGTAAGAATTTTTGTAGTCATAACTTTGGCATAACACATCAAACTCAAAAATCAAGGTGTTCAGGTCCTTTGTAATCATCCCATAGAAGATAGGTAGTGTTGAACGAGGTATATTCTTCAAGGTTGTAGCTCTCTCCTAGTTGGTTATAGGGAACTCAAATGTTACATGCTCTGGTGGGTCTTCTACTATTGCATCAGTCATGACGTTGATGTGTATATGGGAAGTCTCCTTTGTTGTTGGTGTAATTACTAGTGTCAGGGATGATTCTTCTTTAGGAATTCCCTTGCTTTGTTCACGGTGTTCACTAGTATCCTGCAGTGCTTCATGTGCTAAAGGGAGAAATCTTCCCAGAGCGTCTCTTTTCCTTCACGTGCAATGTTTGTAACTTTGTGGTTCAATGGTTCTTGCACATTGTTAGTATCACATATTGTGTTGATGGCTAAAAACCTATTTACCCTAATGTTGAAAATGGAATTGCTAAACTAGGAATGCTCGAAAAGAATTAGAAATACACAAGAGAATCTTGAACTTAGCATCATCCTTGGAAATGATGTCAAAAATGTAGGGCTTCTATAGTGTTTGATTAACTTGGTGCTACAAGTAGACACAATTCAGGGGATGGATTCCTAATTGAACAATTCACCAAACCTTTTACAAGAGGTTGCATTTAATTATCAATCAGGGCTTCATAAGCTATTGACAGTGTTGGCACTATATGTGCATTCATGGATTCTAACACGGCCCATATCAATGAGTATAGGTGATTTACACGTGTACAAAAAATGGTAAAAGATGGAAGAGGAAATGAAACGTTAACTAGAAAAACAAGCGAAATAACATAAATTATTACTTTTTTTATGGGTACTTATTACTTAAGACTATGACTACTAGATTCTAAGACTAAATTGCAACTAATTACTCCAGGAGTATGAAACTATCATTCAGCTACAAAATCTAATTCAGTTACAGAATTATATTCATGAACTCCACATGCATGTAACTGTAAACTATCTTAATCCTAATGCATGAACTAATTAATAACAGAAAAACAAAGTGGATAGCAATACCTCAAGTAGTTCTTGCTTGAGTTGTTGCTTCCACAACAGATATCAACACTTACTACTTGATCAACAAATCATGATACTAAATTAACTCCTTAATTGCATGGAAATTTTGAACTCTAACAAGAATCTACTCCAGATTTCTCATTGAGCAATACATGTAAAAAACTAACGAGTAATTATTAACTAGTAATTAGCAAAAGCTAAAATAGATAACTAAAACAAATGGTAACTAGACTTGCTCCTCACATTAGATCCCACAATATAGGGTCTGTGAGGGATCTTATTCATCCTAGGAATGAAAATAGAACCATAATGTATTTGTCCACTCTTCCTCAAGAATAGGGAGAGGACTTAGTCTTTGCAATAGAAAACCATAATTGAAAATTAGAAGAGAATTAAACTGAAACTCTCCCTCAATAGTTTAATTTCCATGACAGAGACATGTTTCATAAAGAATGTCTCGTCGTGGGTTAATGTGATCATAACAGACTCCTTCATGCCATCTTATTTGGTGTGCCTATGGTGACTCACGATTTAAACATTCAATGGTTGCCTTTGTTCTTCTCTAGAACTATCACACTTTAACCATTATGACCTCTCCCTTGCAATTGCCTACGGTCCTTATGTTGCAGGATGGAAATCTAGTTGCACGTTACAGTTCTTCTTAGTTGTAAGAGGTTAGTTTCATCCTAAGGCATACACATCATTAACAATCATAAATTAAGCATAGAATCATACTAAATTTCATGATTTCATACATTCACTCATACAAATGTCATCATATCATATTTGCATTACCATATACTAAAGTCTAGTTTAAAGTGCATAAAAGGCATAAAAGATGTATAAGTCATAGGAATTTTTGTGAACTTTGGCAGATTGAAATGATAAAAAGACATAAACTAATGAAGGAAATCTAGCCATAAATTAAGCCCATCACCCTATACTTGCTATTCCTGATTTTTCATTGCCCTTTGTCATTGAATTTGATGCATCTGGTGAAGGTATTGAAGTTGTTCTAACCTACAAAGGGAATCCACTTGCATTTGAGTGCACAAAATTAAACAATATAGAGAAGGGATATCCCATTTATGATGGGAAATGTTGGAAATTATGTATGTACTAGAGAAGTTTAGACAATACTTAGTTTGTGGAAAATTTATTGTGAAGATTGATCATAATAGTTTGAAGTCCTTCTTGGGTCAAAAAATTGAATGATCACTAACAAAAATGGGTAAGCAATTTACAATCTTGTGATTTTGAAATAAAGTACATGAAGGGAAAGAGGAATGTGGTAATTGATGCACTTTCCAAAAGGCCTACTCTATGCTCATTATTCAACCCTTCTGTTGATGGGAAGGTTTCCACTATTATAGAGTATGTCAAGAATAAATTTGTTGCTAACATCCTTGATGAGGTTATGAAAGATGATAGGTATGTAGTGATGGAAGGGTTGATCCTCTACAAAAGCAAAACCTCTTTGGTGTCTGATTCTAAGATCAGGGAGAATATTTTGAAATCCTTTCATGATACTCCAACTACGAGACATCAAGGTCATTATAAGAAATAAAGGCGGATTTGTGAGAGGAATTTTTGGAATTGTTTAAAGGAGGATGTCCATAAGCATATTACAGAATGCATGACCTACCAATGGAACAAGGGAGAAAAAGTTCCTAAGAAAAAATGGGAGAGCTTATCCATGGACTTGATCACAGGTTTACCCAAGGTACAAGATAGACACTATATTAATTTTGTTGTTGTTAGATTGATAAAGTATGCACATCTTATTGTTATTACTTCAGATTTTAAGGAACCTTAACTAGAAGAGATATTCTTTAAGGATATGTTCATATTACGTGGCTTACCCAAGAACATTGTCAGTGGCAAGGACAATAGATTTCTCAATTCCGTTTGACAACAATTGTTTCACTTGACAAGTACAAAACTCATACTAAGTACCTGGTGTAGGGGCATTAGGAGCCTCATTAGCATATTTTTGTTATTTTTTGGTTTTAGGTTTGTTAGAGTGTTTTGGAGTCTCATAAGGTCATTTATGACCATTTAGAATCATATGGATTCATTTTGGAGTGATCAATTGGGTTTTTTTTTTAAATTGTAAAAGTTGTCAAATGTTGCTAAAAGTTATCATGCAACTTTGGAAAGGTGTCAAAAAGCAAGAAACAATTACATGCAAATCAAGAAACTGTTTCAAAGAGTTGGTTTTGATTGGGAATGTATAAATACACCCTCCAAAACTCGAATTGGGGGGTTTGAAGACATTGTTCTGAAGTTTTGATGAATGAAAACCTCAATTTGTGTGCATTTTTTTGAGCCTTACATTGTTTTCAGGTTGAAGTCGTGCATTGTACAGCATGATACAGCCTCATATCAAAGACTATAATAAATGGATGGAAATATATTTGTTTCTAATTTACAATGCTTTTTGTCTCATTAAATTTCATTGAGTTTTGTGTGGGATATGGCCATTTTGGTGAAGGCTACCCTATTTTAACAATGTTTTCTAGAATTTGCAGTTTGAAAATATGCTAGTACGGACATGTACAGTAAAATATTGGGATGAAGCCAATTGGAATGGATGAATATATGTTTCTATCTTTCAATGCTTTTTGTTTGGGTCATTTTCATGGAGATTTGAATAAGTTATGACCATTTTTCTAAGGACGGGTCTGAACCCTAAATAGGATTTCCAATTTTGGGAAAAAACATCATAACTTTCTTTCCCACCATTGTATCTTGATGAAAATTGGAGGGAAAGTCTGTAATTATTTTATATTCAATCCCACTAGAGCTATTGGCTTCATTATTTGTTTTTTGAAAGTTATTAATGACTATTCCTTTCATTTCAGGGTTGTCATGTCAATGTTTTGAAGAATCGGTCATTGAATGTGTTTTGTGAATAAGTGGATTGAAGGGTACGTAAGAAACTATGTTTTAAACTAGTAGACTACATGGATCAAGTGGTTTCACTTGGCTGAATATTACTGCAATACTTCACACCACATTTTCATTGGGATGACACCTTACAGGGATCTATATGATTATGACACATTATCTTTCATTGATCTATTACTTTTAGATAGTAGAGTCCCAACAACAAGTGACTTCATGGATCCTAGTCAAGAGATATGAGGGCACTAAAGGATAACTTGCAACAAGTACATATAATCAACAAAAGAGTTATGCAAACTGGAAAATAACAAAGAGGCCCTTTGAGGTGGGAGACTTGGTTTTCTTGAGATTGCAACCATATAAACAAACTTTTATTAAGAAGAGTGCAATTGAAAAGCTCAAACTCTAATACTATAAACCGTACAGAATTGTGAAGCGGATTAGTGAAGCAGCCTATGAGTTGGAGCTTCCACAAAATAGCAAGATTCATAATGTTTTCCATGTGTCTTATTTGAAGAAAGTCCTTGGTTGACGCATTATGGCCTCAGAGGATTTGTCACCCTTAGGAGATGGAGTTAAGTTGATTATGATCCTAGAAGAAGTGGACACCCACATCAAAAACTTGAGGAACAAGAGCATCACAAAGTATCTAATTAGGTGGAAAAACCTACTAGTTGAAGATGCCACATTGGAAGGGTCAGAGATTCTCAAACATCCTAACTTGCATCACTTGAGGATAAGCAATTTTGGGGAGGGAGGACATGACATGTCCCTTTTTCAAAAACTAGATAAAAAGGTTGCTTGCCCAAGGAGATGTCGGAGTTCACGGATCAGAGTTGTTGCATGACACTTGCTAAGGATCGAAGATTGAAGATTAGGCATGTCACTTGACTCATGCCAAAAAGCTATCGAGCATCAAGGTTTGAAGATACCACCCAACGATGCCAAGAAGCTATCAAGCGACAAGGTTCAGATATACCACTCAACCCATGTTAGGAATCTATTGGGCGTCAAAGTTCAAAGATAACAACTGGCCCCTATCAGGTTAAGAGATTGGAAGAACTCAATGACACATTGAGGATAGAGGGTCAAAGCTATTGTCTGACTTGTGCCAAGTCATAAAGAAGGGGAAACCTTAAACTTCTAATGAGAAAGACTGTAAGGCCTGCAAGGTTGACCTAGGTTGAAATGTTTGAGGGGCACATTAAGGCTGACCTGTGATGTAGTGTGTAGAATTCAAATTTGAACTTTATCGCCAATTTAGGATTAGGCCAACTAGTCTTATCATTTGGGTAACATATAAACTTGGGAAAATTTTACATTGGGAGACATCCATGTTATGTTATTGTATCTTCTAGGCACTTTGTGTTCAAATGATCTTTTGTGGGCGAAAACCCATAGGAGATTGTGATCAATGGACAAAAACACATTGATTGTTGGAATCAAAGGACCAAAACCCTTTGGTTCTTGAGGGAATTCTCACACAGGGAGTGTATTAGAGATTCAAGGATTTGCAAGGAAGTTCAGTGAGTCAATGTGAGCATTGTTGGTTAATGTTGTGTGTTGTTGTGTAATGTTTGTCATAACAATTGTAGAAATCACATCATAATCTATGTAAGTTATTGTTGAAGTTTGAAACATTTGTGAAAGGTTATTTGTGTTGTTTGAGTACAAGCAATTAGTGTTATTTGGATATAATTTGGTGAAGATTGTGTTTATGTTATTTGGTGAATATTGTTGTTTTCATTGAAAAGTTTGGAAAGGGACATTACATTCACAATTGTAAATTAGTCTTCTAAATTTGGACTTGTCCCTATCCAATATGCAAATCAACTCTACAACTCACTTGGTCAAAAAAATACCTTAAAGGGTTGGCATCTCATCACAAGGAGAGAAGTTCTAGATCAACCCTCAAAAAGCATTCAAAGATTGACAATTGTAGACAAGGGCCCTAATATGTAATCTTGTTGCTACAATAGTGCACCAAACCAAAATGTGTTTCTATTAATTGCTCCTTTAATGCTCTCGATTGAATGGTTTGTTTGATTGTGCTTCTTGAATAAAATGAATGCATTGAATGTTTTTAAATACTAGCACATTACATCATATTATGCCAAACATGTGTTTAGTTGGCTCAAGGCAAGAAGGTGAATGGGGACAATTAGCCAAGTTTCAAATTTAAATTGTGAAAAAAGAAAAGCACAAGTACATAGCCATGGTTTCACCCCCACAACCATGAACATGTCTCAATATGGGCAAACAATCAAATCCAAGTGTTTGGCAAATAAATGGAGGTAGGTACACAAGGGTAGGCAATAAGTGAATGGACAATGCAAGTCTATAAGGATAGGGTAGGGCTAGAGGTATATAGACATCGTAGATGGATAAAAAGTTAGGGCAATGAACTCAACTTTGGATAGGATATGTCATTTGTCATTATTTCTTTAAAATTGACACAAAACTAAATGCAAAATGGCATGGCCATGCAATTTTCCTCATTTCAATTACATATATCCCTCTTAATATTATATGATTTGTGTCAAAAGGAAGCCCAATTATTTAAGGTTGTGGTAGGATTGGCACCCTAGGTCTTCGAGACATTTCTCAAGGCACCAAACTAATTGCAATTCTAAAAAGATTTACAGAATATCTATAAATCCAATTCTAAAAAGATTGAAAATTTTAATGATTATCATAAATTGATAAGAATTATGACAAGGGTTTTTACAAATAAATATGATTTACCAACAATAACAAGCTAAAATAATAAATGATTCAGGATAATAGGTAGTATAGATGGTTTAGACTAGTGACAATTAAAAAGAAAGAAAATATAATTTTATAATCCATTATACCTTTGTAATAATCCACATCGAATATTTTGATGCCCTTTCAAAATACTAGTCAATTCTGCATCTAGTAATGCTTAAGGTTTAATTTGTGAAGTACACTTATTTTTCCAGTCTTAAAAGATGCCAAAAAAATTCATTCAAATGAATTTAACAATTTAATTCTGGCACATACTTGTCAGGTTGTTTCTAATGAAATTATGCACCGGACCGCTAGGGATGTGTTTTAGTCGAATTGAAGCGTTATAAGAAAGCAAGCATGCATACCTACCTGTAACACCATAGTTACATATCTTAATACAAAAACGTCATACTTAGCAGACATTTTCTACTGCAAATGTGCATATGACAATATAAACCATCATTTTCCATAAACAAAAACAATCACAGGCGATAAATTAGAACAGGAATAAATTAATAACTCATTCAATGTGTTTAGTTCTTCGTTTATACAGTTCCAAGAATGGACATTACCTCCAACTTTCAACTTCAAATATAGATACAACAAACACCAATCTCATAATATTCGAGTGGAAATTAGGGAGCTGAATCAACAAATACATTGATTCTCACAACAGAATACAACATTCCTTTTGCAACCTTTCTCTGGAAAAGCCTGCAAATGGTATTCAGAATGGAGCAAGTAAATGTCATAATTTATCTTCAAAATGAAGAGAAAAAAATACCATTGAGGAATTTCAGATTGCTTTTCTTGCTGATTTCACTGGCTTTTTTCTTGTTGATTTCTGAGGTGTCTTTTGAAATGCCTCATAGTCACTGTCTTCCTTGTAGGCTACTAAAACCGATCTTGAAGGCCTTTTCGAAGTTCGCAAAAGAGATGAATTCTCTTCTGAACAAAATTCTTTTCCCTCACAAGTCACATCCTTTGCCACGTTGCAATCACCATTTTCATTTTGGATTTCATTATCTGAAGGATTCACAGCTTTCGTCAACCCCTTTTTCCCAGTTGTTTCTAAAATCTCATCCCCCTCAGCTACATAATCAGTATCAGTAGAATCCTGATCTTCATCTGATGAGGTCTTAGAAATGAATTTTAGTTCTTCTTCGTCAATTTCTTCATCGTTATCGACATCTATTGTTGTCTGGCACCTCATCCTTCCAAGTGCAGCTGTTTTGCTAGACCTCTGTAAACGTGTTGTGCAAGGAGTAACTGGCTCAAGTTTCACAGGAGAAATGCTTTCCGGTGTTTCTACCCGCCTTGCCCGCCCTGCGCAAAAAGTAGCCAACCCGTCAGCTCCAGTCAAAATGATGCCAAAAGCAAAAGTCCTGGAGAAACCAAAGTAAACTTTTAGGAAGGACTTAGCAAGATTTATGATGCTTACTTCTGTTTGTTGTCTTTTTTGGTGCGGGTGCCGGTGCGGGTGTGGAAACTGAATCTTCAACGATGGTTTCAATGTCAATGCCATTGTTCAGTCCAAGGTTACCTGCAGAACACATTGTTAAATTTTATTTTTTGTCCACCAGGCATATTTAACGTTCCAAACTAAAAAAGGTTTTAGACCAACCAAGGATAAATTTTAATTGCTCATCTGATAGTCGTTCAACTGGACTTGCATCTTGAGCTTTTAAGCGTGCAATCATTCCTTCGAGTTCTTTCACTAATTGTTTGTCTCCTGAGACAGATTCTGCCATGCTGCGAAAGTAAACATTTTCAACCTCTCTAAAATCAATTAATGAAGGGGAAAGACAGTACAAAACTTTTGCTCCTGCAAATGGAGATCATTGTGACCAAGTTACATGCATGTAAAGCATTTAGGAGATTTTAGAATTGTAACCATTGCATACTAGACCAAACGGTGCAACTGACCAATAGACAAACTAGCATATTATCTTTATAATTCAATCGGAGCCTTAATTTTTCAAATCCACTGTTAACTTTTTCAAACAGAAACTGAGTGAGAGAGGTAGAGATTGACAAAATCTAGAGGTAGAGATTGACAAAATCTATATGAAGCGGCACTTTTAAAAAACACAAGCTATCATTCGCTTTGCAGAGAAATTATTATTGGTGCAATTTTTCCTTAATTACTTACTGATTAAGAAGCTTTCTCATGCACTTGATAGCTTCCTGCTGTGATGAACGGAAATTAAGTAGAACAGCAACTCTACATAAGGCTCCAATATAGGATTTACCAGCAGCAGTTTTTTTCGAAGGAAAACTTGCTACCTGCGAGAAATTTGATACACTAATCTCACCAACATGAAATACGTCACCTGAACATTGAATAAATAACTCATAATCAGAGCATACCTCTACTCCAATACGAATAGCCAGTTCTTCCAAGCCCTCATCAACATCAGCTTCAGTCTGCTTTGATTTAGGAATTTCTAGCCCATCATCTTGTACAGAATTTTGACCAGATTCTATTCCAGCAGAATCAGCCTGTGAATTATAAAGAGATGTCTGCAATAATTGTAGCATAAATCGAGATATCTGTGTTGCGTGTTTCCTTTGGCTTGAAACCACAATGTTACTTCCACTTGGATTGCCGTAGACCCCTGGCCAGACTGAACGCATGACAGGAATGAAGGCTTTTGAAATGCATTTCTGTTAAAAAACAATATGAGATCAAATCAATCACTTTTTTGCACAAGTACATGCAGAACATGTAGGCGAACATGTAGGCCATAGGACAGACTCAACATTATGCGCATAAAATCTTATTAGAAGCTGATTAAAAAAAGAACATTTTGAGTTTCCAACATAAAACAAGTTGCAACCAAATAGCTAGTTCTACATATCTACACATTCTAAAATTTCAATTACAATAGTACTTTGCAGGAGCTGATAACAAATGTAGCATTAAATTCTTCAATACGGAACAACACACACCTTATGTTCAGCTGCTAGAGCAGGATATTGATCAAAGAATACAGACAAGCACTGTCTCAACCTGCAGAATAACACTCTCTTGTTCGTTAACCTTATCTAATGGAAAACAAGCAATCTACTTTCCATTAATAAAGGCTTCTAAAACTCACTTCAACTTACCTGTGTAACTCCTTAGTGTCCTCGCTGAAGTACATGCATATCAGTTTGGCCAAAATTGTGTGTTGCATGGATGAGAGGTCTGAATACATCTTGCTCTGGAGTAGAAATTTTGCAAATCCCTCTGCAAGAATACCATATGTTGTTTCTACATCACCCAAGTCTCCATGTTCATCCCAGTCATCTCTATCCAGTCCAGATAACAAAAGATTTAGTATGATTAGACCACTATCTCCATCATCTATGACTTCTCCCGCTGCATCATCAGTTCCAACACCATGTGGCTGTGAGACACAACCCAACCCTGGCCCAATGCCTATGGCACCATCTACAACAGTCGGACTATGCCACATACAAAGATCAAACAATGCCTTGGCAGCCATTACCCGAACAGGAGAAGGACCATTGCAGAATGACAATCGCAACTGCCTTACTACTTGCTCCCCTGGTTTCTTCTCACGTATACCATACACACCCAGACATCTTATAGCAGCCCTGCGTACTTCTACATTGATGTGCTTAGCCTGGTATTGCATAGAGCAAAGAAATAAGATTATCTTGCACTGATAACCTCAGCAGGTGCTGAACAGTTGCATTACATCTTTTTTCCTAATATTGAGCATTACTGTTTATTAAGTAAGTCTAATTTAAGAAAACCCATGCTGGAAGAAAAGTAACATATATTATGATCTTAAAACTAGCTAAAGAAATGAAGATGGAAGAAGCTTAAAAAAGGAAGAGAAAATACTGGAAATAACTTACAGAATGGATTTCATAATATAACAACTTGTCGTAAAAAACTTGTCCTATATCAATAAGATTAAGAATGTCCAGATACCACATACACATCCAAAATGATGCATACTATTTGTAAACTTACCGCTGGCAACAGCAAACCATGTAGTATCTCAGACGCTTCAATAGCCTTTCCTTGAAGCCCCCGCAGGGATTTGACACTCTCCAAAACAAGTCCTGTCACAGCAAGACAATGCATCCACTGCAAGAAATCTGCACCTCCCTCTCTACATGGCCTTCCTAACTCTGCAACAACAGCTGCGAGTACATCTTCAAATTCACCTGAAGATGCATGTACTTTCTTTGCAAGTTCACTAACTGCTCTGGCCCATTCTTTGTCCCCGCCAAGATTTATACCATCACCAATGACCACATCTTTACCATCATCTTCATCAATGACATGTTCAATTGGCTTGTGTAAGAGCTTTTGCAAAAAAGAACTTGCAACCTTTCGACTGGCAGCATCAGAAAAATCCAGCATCAAACCCAGTAATAATAACTGCCGTGATGCAAAACGGTAGTTTGGTCCTGCAAGCAAGCACATAATATTACTTCACAGCTCATAAGGAAATAACTCATGTACACAAAATTCCAGAACATTTTGTGCCTTTTCACCCTTCTGCTCATTATTATTAAGAACAGTAACAAGATAGAAATCAAGAACAAAGAAGGCAAAAAAACTAAATTGTAATAACTATGAGGTCGTCAATAATAGATTCCTAATAGATCTTAAGAATAATAGATTCCTAATAGATCTTGAAGTAAAGTTAAACAAGCTAATCAAATGTATTATATATAATGTAAGCAGTTTTATATATTTTCTATGCAAGTTCTAACATGTAAGTTTGGATATGTTACCTGCAAGGAGATGTGCTTCAACCAACTCAACATACTCAGTAACTGTTTCAGGAAGAACCCTATCTAGAAGTTCATTTGTATCTGCAGCTGCTGCTGCATACACAACAGCTTCTGCTCCCTGTGTTGACGCTGCATCACTACCTTTCACCTTCATTACAGTTGCAGACAAGATACTGGAAATGTCAATGATATTTTTTTATGAAATGAAATCATTTGATCGGAAAGAAAATCAAGCACATGAGTAAATGAGATTGACGACTTTAAAAGTAACCTGTGCTTCCAATTGCAGGTGGCTACATAACATTCTCCAGAAGAAAGATGTTTCTGCATCCATTAATTTCACTCTTTGAAGGCCAGAATCTGAAATATCATGTAATACAAATGTATTAGAAAGGAATCTCTACATCTGCAGTTTTCCAGTCAAACAGAAGTGAAACAGCAGTTATTTGAAAAAAGATCCAAGCATATATTTAAGTTTTATTGAAAATTCCCTAGATGCATATTTAAAGTGGCTGGTACTTTTGTCCAACAAATCAAACAGGTGTATGTAAAAACCACAGTTAAACACTTAAAACATTGATAAACAATTGCAAAATGCAGACTTGAAAGACAGCATGCCAATTGTACCAAAGTTTCACAGAACCATGGTAACAACCTGTGTGCAAGTGCAAAACTTGTCATCCAGGCCTGCAAATCAGAACCACATGTGAATACCACATGGTAAATTCTCTAAGTTGCCGTCCGGCACGGGTTCAGATAATGGTTTGGGTTCGCTCTCGTCTCGGCAAAAAAAATTCTAGGTTTGGGTCTGCACGGCCGTACTATATATATATATATTATAAATTTATAAACATAATGATAATGCCACAGACTCATGAGCATGCTCAAAATTATAACCATATGATCATAATGCCATAGAATATTGAAACAATGAAATACGCCATACGGTAATACCTCATATAATCTGTAATCATATTCATAATTTGCAAAAAAGTAAATAGTAAATACTCAAGTCTTAAAATGTCATTACACATTGAAAATTCAAATTACAATCAAGACAATATATAATTCAGTATTACTATTCTTCAAATTCATCATCCTCATCATCCTCAATTGGTTCAATAACTTCAATTTCATCTGAACCACTATCAATTGGATTGCCACTCCCACTAGGTGCATTAGTTGCCTCATTGTCATCCATAGAAGCCAAGGTAAGTTGTGCAATTGTAGCATCTAAATCAGCACACTCAGGGGTGAGATCCCAATTCTTTGAGACACCCTCATTGTATTCAGGTTTCTTATGTGATAAGAGACAAAGGTTGGAGTGTACATAGACCAAATCCTCTGCTTTTTTTGCACCCAAACGATTGCGCTTGACCGAGTGGATGAAGGAGTATGTACTCCAATTCCGCTCAACTGAAGAGGAACTTGCAACCTGTTGATTATGCACACAACATTTAGTAATTACTATTAGTATTTAATTTTACTTGCCGATAATAATCATAATATATAGCATAATAGCATCGAATGAAAAACAAAAAAATAAATAAATAAAAAGATTCATACTTGGGAGAGTATTTTAATTGCAAGAGGTTGCAAGTAAATGGAGCCTTGACCATGTAGATACCACCAATCATCAGCATCTTTCCTATATCTGTCTAGATGAGCAGAAACATCATGATTTTTTGCAACTATGAATTGGCTAAACTCGCCCATGACAATGCTTTGGATTTCTTCATCTACAAATATCTTTCTAAATGCAGCCTTATAGCCAGCAGCAACCTCTAAATCCCTATATGGTGCCATCCTCCTCGGCAATGAAAGTATCTCTTTGCTATAATACTTTGGTGACAAAGCAAATGCTAAGAGATGTAAAGGGGTGATCTTGTTCCAACGGTCAACAATAATAGTTTGCACAGTTTTGAAAAATGATTCCGTTGGGTCATGTTCCTTGGCATCTATTATTGCTCTTATTTTCTCCACCATAGAATCCATGCCATCATAAATTTCACCCAAACATGGGCGATCAATATCAGTATACCTAATCATGCTCATAATAGGCTCGGTGAAATTTAAAACATATTCCACACGAGCCCACCACTCATCATCTAAGATCATTGCTTTCACTTTTTGGGCTCTTTCTGTGCTTGATTGCCTCCATACACTCCACAAACTGTTGATAACCATAGAACCCAAGGCTTGTCGCACCTTCACAAGTCGTCTTAAGACAATTGTGTGAGATGCAAATCGTGTTTCGGCAACCTAACATTGTAAGAAAATGCATGTCACAAATCAGCAATGAAAAATTAAAATAAAAAAATAAAAAATTATATTAAAAAATCAGATTTAAATTACCTTAAGCAACTCCAACTTGGAGAAGGTCCTGAAGATGGCTTGTGACATATGATGATTAGTCACAAACATTTGGATCTCCTCACCCTCTGCGTAGATTTGCTTGACCCACTCAATTTGTGTACCAATCTTTTGCATTATCAAATTGAGTGAGTGGACTGCACATGGTGTCCAAAAAATGTGACCATATCTAGCCTCCACTATAGCCCCAGCTGCCCTACAGTTTTTAGCATTATCCGTTATGACTTGGACAACGTTTTCAGGCCCCACCATTTCAATGGATTCTATGAGGATATTGGCAATAAAACTTGCATCTTTTATTTTCCCTTCACAATCAACTGCCTTCAAAAACATCACCCCTTTAGGGGATACTGCTATAACATTGATCAATGGTCTATTTTTGCAATCCTTCCATCCATCAGAAATGATGGACACACCTGTTTCGACCCATGTATCCTTGATTACTCTCAATGCTACCTCTATTGAAGATTTCTCCTTTGCCAATAAGGTGGTCCGCACCTTTTCATACCCAAGACTAACATAATCAGGAGGTGTCTTAGAAATGGCTTTCACCATTTCCTGCCAATAAGGTGATCTAACAAGGTTGAAAGGAAGCCCATTGCCATAAATGCAACGTGCAATGCTCTCATCTGCCAACTCCCTTGCTTCATTTTTGAAGGCTCTATCCAATGGGCCTCTTTTTCGTGTCACCGACATATTTTCTCCTTCAGAAGATTGTGCCATTTCCATGAAAGGATGTGGGCCAGCCGGTTCTGATAAGCCACTAAGTCTTTGCGAGCTTTTGCTTTTATTTTTACCTTTCTTCATAAGAGGATGGTCTGTAGCCTTTGGTGTTTTGAATGCATTGTCAGCATCCTCTTGTTCTTTAATATAACCCATTATTTGATCCTTTGTCAACCCTTTTTTATTTGGCCCAAGGCAAGGTTTTATTCCTTGATTACCAATAGCACATAAATGGGCTTTCACTCGAAAGTACGAGCTCCTATATGTAGTTCCACATTGGTTGCAACGCCAAACATAACCCCCACCACCGGGAAGTTGTTGAATCATTGTCGTATGTCGCCAAAGAGGTGAGCCTGGATCATATTTAAATTGACTATTTGCACTCATTCCAACTGAAGTAGAACTATCGGCCATTTTGTATGAAGATATGAACCTAAAATAAATAAAAAACAAGTAATTTTTTTTAGAAAAAATGGGCATTATAACCCCTTATTTTGCATAAAATGTTCTTAAAAAATTTCAAACCTTACTAGAAAAAGAAAAAAAAACTTGAAAAATCTTCAAAAAAATTATTGAAAACTAAAAAAAAGAGGATAGATTCACTCACCTTTGATTGCTTGATCTTCTTAGTGCACCTATTCCTCTCTTGTTTCTATCAATTGAACTCCTTCGTAGCTCTTACAATCTCACCTTCGAAAAAAAAGAGAAAACCTGCAAAAATCAACTATTTTAGCTTGGAGGCAAAAAAATGGTGTTTTTGCTCTTTTGAGTTTGCAAAATGAGCCTCATTTGGTCGGCCAAGTCAATATAAGGCAATCTGGGCACTTTTTAGGGTTTTGTTTTTTGTTTTTAAGTTGATATTTTGCCTTTTTTGCTACCGGACGGCGAGTCCTTCAGCCTCCTGCTCCCACCAGTGGTTCTTCATTTTCAACCCTCGGCCCTCTCAGGTATCCTTGGTGGAAGGACCCGGTTGAAATAAATGAACCCAGCGAACCTGGGGCGGAGAACTAACCCAACCCAAAACTCCACACGTGATTTTGCATGGTTCGGGGCTTAAACCAAAGGACCCTGCACAAAGTAAATTCTGCATGCTATATTTTCATTGCCACTTAATTTTCAACTTTCATGGACCAAAAACTAAAATTTTACAGAGCAAAAACCAAATTCCACACACCACAAACCAAAACTCTGCATGCCAACATTAGTAGCAAACAGAGCGGCATAACCAGGGATCACATTGCAACAAACAGGGATGGTTTGCATATCACTTGATAAATAAAAAAACTAAGACAACACACCCATGTGCAGAGAAGGCGACAATCGCCCCTAACAGATATTCCAATGAGTGCAAGTTCAAGTCTCATGACTATGCAAATACTATTCTGATAGCAATAGGAAACACAAACTAGATTCTCTTTATTTGGTCATATCCTTGAAGATATCCTTGAATGGCTGAGAGAAGACATGACAAACAAGTTTCTGAAATTCTGAAGAACTGCAATTTTGTACTGTTGTAAGAGTCAGACAATTGGGGAAAATGGGCACACTTTGGAATGTATATGCATGCTTATTTATTGAGAGAGGATGTTACATAGCTGTAAATTACATTATGTAATGTTATTTAATTATGTTGTTAGACAAAGTTATTACAATATTATAAGCATTCACATAAGACCTTATGTCTAGACATCAACACTATTGCTAGCTTCTTCTATCCCCCCTCCCAGCATAAATTCCTTAATATTTTGTATAATTGTGGTCCACCTTGAAGTGGGGCACCACACTTTAGGTAGTGCAATATTCTCTTGGGTAGCTATTGTGTGTGGCTTTGGGGAAATGTATTTAACCTAAGTTACCGGATCGGGTATGGGTACGGGTACGGCGATATGGCAATCTTTTTCCTTGGGTACAGGTACAGGAATATATCTATGTATGTATACATACACATATAACATATATAAATACATAAATACATACATATACATATATACATACACATATACATATATAAATACATACATATCCATATACATATAACAGCAAACCATACCCAATGTCTCCAAAAAGCTGGCGTTTCCTGTTTCTGCACCAAATACCTACCTGTTTATGTATGTATATATACATACACATATAACATACATATACATATACATATACACATACACATATACATACATAAATACATACATATGCATATACATTTAACAGCAAACCATACCCAATGTCTCCAAAAAGCTAGCATTTCCTATTACTGCATCAATTACCTACCTGTTTATGTATGTATCATGTATATATACATACACATATAACATATAAACATATATAAATACATACATATACATATAAAAATACACATATACATACATAAATACATGCATATTCATATACATTTAACAGAAAACCATACCCAATGTCTCCAACAAGTTGGCATTTCCTGTTATTGCACCAATTACCTACCATTTTTTGTTAACTGACATAGAAAATGCTTTAAAAAATTACTTATTTTTTGTGGTTTTTTTTTGCTCGGAACCCTTGGGTCCCCATGGGTTCGGCTAGGTTTGGCCCAAGTTCTCCCAAGGTCCTTCCCGGGTTCCCTGTGTGAAGGACCCACAAGGAACCCAAGGTGCCCAAGAAGGACCCTGGGAGAACCCAGGGAAGAACTAGCAAAGGACCAAAACTAGAACCGTACCCACAAGGGTACGGGGGCAAGATAGAAGAACCAAGTAACAAAGTATTTAACCATAGTTCCACAGAGTTTCCTGATGGGGGGGCAAGTTTCGAGGATAGGGGAGAGCAGTTGCAGGGGGCAATGCAAATACATATAGTACTTGAAAAATTAGTTATAAAAAAATGTATAAGGAATAAGTAGAAAAATCTTAGAATTACAAATGAAAATTAAAAAAATTGGCATACTTATTACTAAATATACTACTAAACTAGTAAAACTAATAAATATTAAAGTCATAATTGCAATAATTGCATTAATGATTGAACACTTGAATTTTGAAGTGAACATTAACAATGAAAATATCAAATTCAAAATTTATATTATATAATAAAAATTCATAATGATGATTACAATGACAAATGCTCAAAATAACAAAATGCCTAAAGTGACGCCTCTAGTCACCTCCAAACCCCTCATCACTAAAATTACTAGCCTCCACATGCTCAAGCTCCTCCAAACCAATACCAACCAAACCTATTTGTGTAGCATCATCATCGACCTGTGCTGGCTACTTTGGCTCACATCTCATCATAATGCTAGACTCTCCTTGTACATAAATGTGTTGTGATCAATGAGACACAAAGCAATATGTATAGCTACAAGCTTGTTCCTCTTAATGGAGTGCATGGAGGTATAAGTAGACCAATTTCTCTCAACAATAGAAGAAATAGAAACTTGAGATAGCAAACGAATGACTAGAAAGGTAGTCAAAAAAATAGACCCATGCATAGTCCACCACAAAATTGGATCCTCCTATACCGTAGTCTCCCTATCTATCTTGGTCTCTGTAGAATTAACCCTAAGAGTGGCAAATTTTGTTCAATTAGTACGAATAATGTTGGCATTTGAAGAATCACACATCTTTTGGATAGCCTTCATGAACCCTACCTTCACCTCAACATCATATATGGGTATAATTCTATAAGGCTTTGCACGTTGTTAGCCCCATTTTTTAGCATTGAAATTTTTTTTAAAAATTCCCTATTCAAGATGTTATTAATAACTATAGTGGTCAAGCATATTTGTCCTCTTGATGCCTACAAGGTTTCAAGCCTCGACACCATTCCTTGAATCATGATCATAATGCATCGATACACATCAAGTATTGAATCAAGAAAAGCTCCACCGCCAACGAAGAATTGAGTCTTGAGCTCACTGCTTGCAACATTTTGATTACTCTTATGATGTGGATAGCATAGGACACAATAAGAAGATATTCCACCCAATCCCACCAAGTGTCATCTAGAATCTATTGTTTTACATTTGCTTCCCTCTCAATGTTTGATTGCCTCCATATAGATGATTGGCTAATGACCATACCAAAATGCCCCTCTTGCACCTTCACAAGCCGTCTCAAGATGATTGTGTTGGATGCAAGTCTAGTCTCAACTACCTATTTGAAAATAAAAATTAAATAATTAAAATCAATGAAAAATGTATATATTTTTTTAAAATACCATTAAAGAAACAGCAAATCAAAATTGCATTGTTTGAAGTTTTGCCAGTTCTCAATAGCTCGAATGAGAATGATCTTAAAATAGCTTAAGTACATTTGCATTTGTAAATGGTGGATTTGATCTCTATCTTCAACATATCTGTTTTATCCCAATCTATTATTAAAATTCCAAATCCTTTGTAGTACATGAGGGTGGTGGAACCCGCGGCCAAGTTAAAATCAAAAAGAGGCGGAGAATCAGGTCTCAAATCAACACGCTTAGCAGCTCTTCTCAATCTCTTTTGTATTGTATGTTATACTTGACAACATTTTGAGGACCCGCTTCATTAATGCACCATATAGAACCTCAGGAAATAAATTGTGAATCCTTCCTACTCTGTCCTATATAAACTCAAAGTTTTTAAAACATTGCCCCATTAGGGCATACCATAATCAAGCATACCACTGTCTGTTTTTTATCTTCCATCCATTTCAAAATAGTAAGCACCGCTTTCCACTAGGCCTTGATGGGAGATAATTGCCACCAGAGGACTGATTAAATGCACAGAAAAATTAATTCAAAAATCGTATTAATAAATAACACAGCAGATAATCTCTGGGAAAACCCTCCTCTTGAGGGAGAAAAACCCAGCAACAATATATCTCTTATATATTGAACAATAATGAAGCCACTTTTACAATAGAGGCCGAAATGAAGGCCTAACACATGCACTACAATCTGATTCTGTGGAAGATCAGATTGAAGATAAACTCAGACAACTATAAGAATCAATCTCTTCTCAAATGATAAACTCAAACTGCCTTAGTAGGAATTCACACTTCAAAGAATAATATCAAACTTCTCCAATTGATGATGAACAATGTAAATGCCAATGGATATATATATACATCAGAGATGAAGAGTCGTGTCTCTCCAAGACAAGTCGGCTTGAATAGAAGAATGAATCTTAACAATAAAACATGACCAATGGCAGCTCTTCAAGAGGTTGGCCTCATAGCAAATCGTGCCTCTTTAAAGAATGACGTGTCTTCAGAATTCGCGCCTCTAGGTGAAGAGATGTCGGCCTTGATAAATAGACGACTTTCAATAATAAATATTAGATCTTGTTTGATAAAAGACGTGACTCATCAAAGTGACTTAAGTCGGCTCCAAAAGAAATATAAGTATAATTTAAATAGTCGTTTAGGCTATATTTTAATTAACTTCATACTCAGGTCTAGAAGAAGCAGCCCGTCGCTGCTAGAACATCAACAATAATGAATCTTCTATATGTTTGACTTGCCTTTAAAGTAAAGTGTTATGGACCCTCGCATAACCTAGACTTTTATACCCCTTTGGAGCTTCATTTATTTTTCTTACCATGCCTTACCAATAGGTTGATCAAACAACATTGAAAGACAAACCATTTGCATAGAGGCATCTTGCAATGGTTTGGTCAACAATATCTCTGGCATCATTATTAAATGACCTCTCCAATGGTCCCTTTGCTCTCTTCAAAATAGTAGCCTCATTTTCATTTCTACTCAAAAAAGGATGGCTTTCTACCACAATATTAAGGTCAACACTATGTGTGTGAGATGAAGAAATAAGTGGCCTCCATGAGCCCCTTCCTGTACTCAATGGATGCCCCATTCTATTTTCAACCCTCAGATCTGCTTCCACTTGCTCCTTAATATATTTTGCTATTTTAGAAGGTGATATAGGTATACAATTAGGAAGCTCATATTCCTTTCCCAAGAACTGCACACAAATGCCCTTTCACCCAACTGTAGAAACTAGTATACTGCTTATCACACTCGGGTCATATCCAGACATATGTCCTCCCACCTAGAATCTGCTCTTACCATTTCTACATGCCTCCACAGCGGTGAAGTCGAGTCAATGTTGAATGAGGGTTTGCCAATAGAACCAAAACTAGCTACCATGGGATTTTTAGTAATAGATTAATAGTTTCTCTATGTGCCATAGGCCTGCAATTTGTAAAGAAAAGTTTGAAAAACAAATTCAGCTTAAAATTTAAAAAACTAAATAATAACATCTAAAAAATTTTATTTTTTTTCTCAATAATAATATTTTATTTTATTAAAACGTTAAAACAAAATACATCATCTTGTGATTTTCATGAGAAACCTGCTGCCACCAAAAAATTTCCTACGAATAACACCAGTTTTTCAAAATTCAAAAAACACCTACAGCTTCCTACCCTAACACCCTTGTAAATCTACTTCAAGATCAAAAAATTTTAGAATTACAGTCACTACATTAAATTGTATCCACATTACCACCCTGTAGACAAAAGCAAACTACCCCTACCTCCCACACAAGGATTAACCCCCAAAAACCAACAAATTTGAAAACCAGATAATCGTAAATTTCAAGACCAAAAAGATAAAAGGACTAAAAAGCTCAAGTTGAGCTACCCAAAATAGCAACAACTTCTACCACTGCTTTCATCTTCCTCTTCTGAGGGCGAAGTTCTCTTCCCTCCAGACGCTCGGCTTCTGCTTGTGCTTGCGCAATCACCACTTCCACTGCCATCAACTCCACAAAAAGCTTCAAAGCTTCCCATCCGCACCTGTCATGCTCTCTCCAACGAGTTTTGAGGCTCCCTTCTAGCCACCTCACAAACGAGATACACCACTCAACCTCTTCACTTTCAGCATCCTTAATCCCTACACTAATGTCCAGACCTTCCCCCAAAATGGCCCATTCTAGGATTGTCTCCATGCCCTCCAGGAAGTCTTTGTGCACAATGGCTTCCATTACTCCTTTCACAGTTTTCACCAACTCACCTACATCCAACCCCCACGCCATAATCAAAGAGTAAACGTCCATGTTGGTACGAAACCTATGCCTTTTAAGCCCGAACCGGTTGCCCAGAATCAATTGCACACACTACACCAGCCTTTCATCACTATATAAAAACATTCCTTTCAACCTCATGTCCGAAGCTTCACCATAAAATGGACAAAGTTGCTTCTTCGTCTGAAGCATGAAGTTTGCTTCCACATAGCCTTCTCTCAAGAACTCCTGACCAGCACTCAGAAATGAAACCTTTCTAATTTGCTCTCTGACCACAAAAACTCAATGGTGCTTACCGGTGAAATGTGAAGAGCCAACCAATTTTTTTCCCACCTGCCATTAACACAAACAAATACTATTAAATTAGATGAGTTTACCCCTAAGGGAAACAAGGGAAGTGTAATTAATGATGGGAGAGAGAGAAGGACCTGAGTGGTCTCAAGCAATGGAATTACCTCAGAAAAATATAGGATCCGGTAGGAATGGAAGTGGAACGAGAATTGGTCCAAATCGATATCTCTGTGTTTTGCTTGGGGAACGAAGCACCAATTATAACACACACGGCAGTGCCCTATAAATGATATAGGGAACGAAGCACCGATTATAACGCGATAGCGAACTAATCTTATGTGTTAGCTCCAAAAGATAATCAAACTAAATGTAACCTTCAGCAAGAATGTTCACCAAGATCCTTTAAAAGGCAAGGTGATAGCATATGGGAAGGGGTCATTAGCAACCAAGCTGAAATAAGAACAATGCTGGAAATGAAAGAAGCTCGACTACTTATTTAGCAAGAGCAAGAGATTCCACTCTACCACTTAAAATGGGGAAAAGCTTATTATACCTCATCCCGCCATGCATCAAGAAACCCACTTAGCTGAAGGGGGACGCTGCCTCCCAGCATTCGCCTCCTGTGGGATCTGGGGACAAGGGCTCAAGCTCTAGATGTATGGGGACAGCAAAGGAAGCAGCCTCTACATACATATGGTACTTGAATAACTAGTTATAAAAAGATGTTTAAGAATAACATTTCAAATTAAACTTTGGAAAATTAGTAAAATTGCAAATACTACATTTTAAACAATTGAATACTATTACTAAATGACTAAAAGTATATAAAATATTAAAATTTGCAAATGAAATTGTCGAATTTGAGATTTCTATTATATGAATATCGAAAATATGACATGTCACATCATAATATCATATCATAAAGATGATTACAATGAGTAGAATGATACATTGATATCAAAATAAGTACAAAATGCAAAACTGTAGTGAAGGGAGGCCTCTAATCATCCCTAAACTTACTCTTTCACTCACTCTTCTCACTGGTTTTCCTCTTCTTCACCTAGCTGTTGCAAAACATCAAATGGCATATGTGAGCAAAAAAATGAAGAATGAGAGTGTTTTGTTTAGCTTATGACTTTTAGAAGGGTCCCACAAGCCTTTAGGGCCTGCCCAGTTTACATATCTCCAAGGTACTGAGCAGCTCTTTTTAAAAATTGCTTTTGACATCCTACCACAGTATCTTTCCCGTGTCTCCTGGTGACGCCGGAGAGACGGCAGTTTAGGTCCCCGAGACGTTTAGGTGTCCTCGCTGTTTCCTCAGAGTTTCCCAAGTCCCAAGTGGGGGGGGACTGGGGGATATGCCACTCTCGGCCCAAGTCTCCTCGTCCGGACAGTATACCGAATAGGTATCTGCCCCCATGGAACATCAAGTGGCATCCACTCAACAATGGGGATTCGCCACTTGAAAAGTGGGTGAAAGATGTATATATAATATCAATTTCCTCCACACTGGCAATAAACCATCTAGGGGTTAAAGTGTTTGCATTAAAATTCACAAGTAAACGCAGCAATAATAATGACTAGATTAGTACTTCTAATTCTCAGTCTTACAATGAAATAAATTTGCAATTGACAAGTGTTACAATAATTAAATCAATGCAAATATTTGCAAGATGATTCTTCCAACCTCTAATCCTCTCAATTACAAAATTACAAGCCAAAACTGAACTTTAAGAAATCTGATAATAATAACCAGCAAACTGTAACACACTAAAATGCTCACAACTTTTTCAAAATACCTCCAAATGGTCTGAAATAAATTGCAAAAGCTTTCTAGGAGGGTGGCGCCCAATGTCCAACACAAAAACTGCATCCAAAGCTCATCAAATAATTAAGCATGCATTCCAATGCAGCCCTGGGCATAGTACGGCCTCCCTAGAGGGGCGAACTTCGTTATAAAATCAGAAACTTCAAAATAAAATGTGCAAATTCATGACTTGGGTGCCTCTAACATAGAATTGAGATGAGCAAATACCCACAACCAAAAATAAATCACACAAAGAGGTATAAACAAAATTGACCTTCAGTCATGATAGAACCAGCAACTCCAAAACTGTAGAAATCTCCAAAAATTCATCTTCTGTGAAGCTTAATCTGCTAGTCTAGGTGAGAAGCAGCAATATTCCCAACTAGGTATTATCTTTCAAACACGATATTGGACAAATGCTAGGAAGTAAGCATTCCTTGAAGCCAAAATTCATTAAGTCATTTCAACAACATAACAATAGCATAAAATGATGGATGAGAAATGCTAGAGCAAACACTCTCTTTTATAGAATTGGAGATGACTTTTCGCATTCCAAAACTCCCTCCAAGAAAGGGATGCCTATACTCTTTTTTTTGAAATATTTTAAATTTGAAAACACTCTATTCCATCTCAATAAGGCATCCAAACTTCAAGGCACAAAATAACATTATAAAATATCAATTATTTTCTCCATGAGGCGTCCACCCTTTATGACCACCTTTTAACACAACTTCAAGTCATTTCATTAGGCCAAGGGGGTCAATTTAAAAACATAACATTAATGCCTTGAAATAATTTATCTCTCCAAATAATGCTCTTTAAAAGCCAAAACCAAAATTACACAACTGCTCCAACAAAAATGGAAACTTACTGAAGTGCTGCCAACTGGACCATTGCCAAAATTAGAACTTACTAAAAATAGTAAATTCTGAGATATGCCAAAAACCCTCCAAACAAAGGAAACCCTGATTTCACCTCAACAAGCCTATGAGCCTCCAAAATAGGCTAATGAGCTAATAAGCTGATCACTAATGAGAAGGGGACATTACAAAATGGGGGCTTAACGGGTTTAATCAAAACTAACTCTCCACACAGCCATTAATGCAAGGCGTACGCCCATCACTACCGCCCAATTTCACAACACTCCATCAACCTCTTCGAAAACTACAAACATTCATTAACATTTACTTCAACGTACTTACCATCCCCTTATTAATCCACCTCCTCTAAATCCAATTGTCTTAAATCTTCTAACCACATCTCACCAATTTCTTGAAACGATAAAGCCCACTTCGACAAGATGTTTGCTTCAACATTTCCCGATCTCCTAACATGACTAACCAAAAGGTCCTCAAAAGTTGTTGTTCCTCCTTTATTTTAACAATTATATTCTGGATGTGTCAAGTATCGATACTCCCTTTCATCACCGCCTATACAATTATAAGAGAATCCCCTTCCAAATGTATTTTTGAGGCTCCCAATTTTTTACCAAGTCTAACAACCATTAATGTAGTTGAAGCTTCAGCTACATTATTCATCCCTTCCTCCAACTTTTGTGCCCCCAAAGCCAATACATTCCCAAAAAAAAAAATTTATTAATAGCATTATAATAATTTATATTTTATTATTTTAGAAATTAATAACATTATGAAACATATAAATTAATTATAATGATTAATGTATGTTACCTATATAATTAATATTTTACTAAAATTAATAAAATTATAAAACAATGAAATATAAAAATTAATTTAAATTATAATTATTAAATTATTAATGTATTTATAATTATAATTTTAGATATTAATAAACCAATGAAATATATAAATTAATATAAATATATTAATTATAAATTTATAATTTATAATATTCAATTTAATACATTGTCATTCATTATTAATTTATTTATATATATTAATATATAATTTATATTATAAATAAATTTATTAAATTAGTACATCAATATAAATTAGTACATTAATATATATAAATAAATTAATATAAATTATTTATTTATACATACAATTTAATAAATTTCAAATTTTTAAACATATCATACAATTTAATACATTTATTATTAATTTATTTATATGAATTAATATATAGTTCATATTATAAATGTAATATTTAAATTTTACATTTTTAATCAATAAATTAAAATATTATAAAAATACCAAACTAGGTTTACGTCTAAAAATGAAATTGAAAACCTAGGTTTAAAAGATCGCAAAAAAAGACAAACACAAGTACCTGGAATACTTCGTGCATGTACCCTAGTGCAAAGCTTGTCTCTCACCGTCATGCCCTTGTTGCAAGGTGTGCACCCTTGGTCTCCTTATGCTATGTAACGCAACGCTTGGGTTCGTGACATGGCTTAACCGCCTCCCGTGGATTCATTAACTCTAGTGGTTGTATCGAGCATTAACAAGTCAATTTTTTGGTGCAACAACAACCATTTGTGCAACAATTGGTATCAGAGCCTGGGACAAGGGTTCAAACCCCTCGCTTGCTTTTGGGGGAGGGTGGGGCGGGCGGGGAGGAGGCACAATTATTGCAAGGTGTGTGCCCTTGGTCTCCTTGTGTTGTGCAATGTAGCTCTTAGGCTCATGACATGGCTTAACCGCCTCCCATGGATTCCTTAACTCTGGCAGTTGTAACAAGCATTAAAAGGTCGATCTTTTGGTGCAACGACAACCGTTTGTGCAACAACCCTGTTTTGCACCCTTTCAACAATGTCGCACCCACCCCTTTTGCAACTTTTCACACCCTAATCGCACTCACATTGACAACAGAAAGAAAAATAAAAGAGAAAAATGACATGTGATTTCATTTTACTTTTTAGTTTATAGGTTTTTTTTGTTTTTCAAAGTCAAATCAAGCTTGAAAAAATCCAAAATCAATCTGAATTTGCCACATCACACCTCAAATCAACTAGAATTGAAACACTATTCATGGAAATGTTTCTACAGCAAAAAAAGTGAATCATGTACGTACCCATAGGTGATTCGCGTTTGTTTCCAATTCTAAGACGTTTCGTATGCAGAATTGTAAAGGAAATGCAACAGTTCAACAACATAGTGATTTTTACATTTTTTTGTACGAACGAACCCAAAGGCCAAAAAATAATTAGTTGAACCCATGAACCGAACCCCCAAACCCAAGCTTGAACCAATACCAAAGTCGCAACTTAGGTATACATCATTAGCAAAATTGTCATCAGTTTGCTTGTAATCTACAAGTTGACAAAAAATATAAAATACAAGCAATCACAAATTCAAAAGTTGATTCAAATTGTGGAAACGGGAAAAAAATTATCCAAAAAGGAGAAGTTCAAAACATTACATAAAGAGCACTATGTTACAAAGTTGCCGGTAATCAAACCGCCAGTGAAAGTATCAATGGCAAATTGACGTCGTAATCAGTAATTATAGCGGGGTGTGGCGGTCACAACAATTTGTGTCGACACAAGGTGATGGGTCAAATACTAGCCTTTGTTGGGTCATAGAATAGCCTTGGGTGATCTCTTTTTTGCTTCAAACACCCCAAGGGCTGGAAAATTGTGGCTCAGCACAAGTCTAGGGCCTATTCCATTGTTTCTAAAGCTATCCCAATCTGATCCTCCTCCTCAACACAGAGTTGTTGATTTCCATCTCGACAAATTCACCCATTTTAGGGCTTTTATAGTTTTCCAGATCTCACCTTCTGTATTGTTCATCACATGTGTACATTGTTTTTGCAGCTTATATATAAGAAGAAAAAAAAATTGAATAGATCTCATGATCTACAAGCTGCTCACAGAGCATTTAACTGAAAATTAAAAAGATCCCATGTGAATTCTCAGTTCAGCTCTAATGTTTGATAATATGGTTAAATAATGAATATTGTGAATGCATTGTCATATGAATATTTGAACATATATTTTTAAATTTCCTTTTTCCTTTAATTGCCATCCACTAAAAGAAGGCCTCCCATTCCCTCCTTCCTAGAAATGTGACCCCTGCATTTCTTGTCGTCCCTGTCCTAGAAATGTCGTGGAAGATAGAAAAATAGTTAAAATGTCTTAAAAAGTCAACTCACGGATTTCTCATATTCATGGCCATGTGAAATGAACAAAATTTCTTGAAAGAAAACACAAATTAGAATGAAGTAATTATGTGACCAAAAATTGCTATCAGCTCATTGATCAGAATATTTTATGATATGATACAATATACCTGTTAAAAATATGTGTAAATGTGAATAGTGACTGTAACAAAAGTAATAACAGATTCATTTTAAAGCCACTCACCTTCATTTGCTTCATTCTCTGAAGCCAAAAACTGTCTGAGGCTCTGACCTTCCTTAACGTGGATCATTCCAGCTTTCAAAAGCTCCTGCATCACTGCTTCTCCTACTGATTCATTTGTCTCCACATCAAGATATCTAAGAAGAGCAATAGGATCACCTTCACAGCACTTTATAAGCCATGCATCTTTCATCATTTTTACACATTCTGCTGTCACAGCTGGTACTCTGTCTGCCAATCCTCTTCGAAGAATCGTAGTGCGAAGCTTGATACTGCATGTTTTCAATGCATATCATCAATAAATATTAAAAAACATTGAATACTTTCATATTAAGATGAGAACACAGCAAACAATCATACCTGAGGCTCTGAAGTGGAAACTTATTTGCCAAAACTCGATACGCAGCTTTTCGCACTGAATCATTCACATCAAGTGTCCGTTCTATAATATCCAATGCTGTATCATTTGAAGGAGGCAGTGACAACACTAGCATTTTGCGTACCTCCTAAATATCAAAACTGACATTGTTATGTTTCTGCATAATCCATCCCCATATAATGATCACATGAAAAACAATCCCAGATCTGCACTGCCAGGTACTTTGCCTTTGAAACTACGAATTATGACTAAAAGTTAAACTTAGGAATTGACTTATGAAAATGGAAGGAATCAACCATACAAAAATCCTCTTTCATTTATTTCACATTGAATGAAACAATCAAGCATTGAAGAAGTTTAATGTCTGCAATCTGAGAGATCAATAGATTTCAATCACCAAACATGTTTCCAATCAAAATTATCAGCGAAAACAATTTAGAGTAACAGACAAGACCACACTAGTTACATCAGTGACTTTGACATAATGCATTATCACTCTCATCTATAGCTTACCAAACCAAACTATTAAAAAAACTTACAGCATTTTGTTCAGAAGATAAAGCTTCCTTGTAAAGATTGACAATGTTTGCATTATCAACATCATTTGCAAAGCGTGCCAAAGCACGAATAGCATAAACTCTGACAATGGGAACCTTGTCCTGCATCCTTCTTTGCATGCAGTCGATGACCTCATCCCAAACTTCATTGCTCACTTCTGCATTATCTGGTAACCGCATAATCACCTATATAAAACAAACAAAATGAAATGTAAACAAACATCTGGAAACTACGTACATTTCCACTTCCTAAAGAATATTAAGAAAACAGCTGAGAATATGGTGCCAAAACAGTTCCAGGGTGACTATCTAGTGTTTACAGAATTGAAATTTCAAATCTGTGACTAGCACAAGTTCACACACTGATATGAAATTAATTCATCACAACATTCCATGGAATTTTACATCCAAAGAAGTGGCATAAGAAAATTTACCTTGAATGACTAGAATTTTAATCATTTAAATTGCAATGTTCTAACCAAAAGAAGCCTTAACGCTCTTCTCAAATGTAATATCCAGAATATTATTGCTGCTAATTATTATTAAGCATGTAAGATTTGATTAGGAATGTCAAGACAATGCATTTCTTAGGCTCAACTATAAAATCACAAGGGCTTTCACATGAATGGGCTGATTGCAAACATTACAGCTGTTGCCAGGAGATCAAAAAGAATGACATAAAAAAAAGGTTTGCCCACAACTCATTTACTCCACACAGGTTCTCCAGATTCTGTCTCAGATGGACCCATATGAGACCCCGAGAGCCCAGGCCAGATCCTGGGCAAACCCAAAACCATCCCAACCCCATATCCAGCCCCAAACTGAACCCAACGAATACACAGGGTGAAAGAGCCAAACCTGGTAAGCATGATTTTAAATTTATGCAGGAATTGGCATGTGGCAGCACACCGACTATTTTTTTTACTGCAATTTATGTTTCATGCTACTTTACAGTTGAAAGCTGATTCAGTTTAATTGCCTCTTGGATTATTTTAGTTTGGTCTCAAACACTCTAGAATAGTCAAAGCATAAACAGCGATTTATTTATAATAGTTCTAGAATAGTCAAGTGAGAAGCAGATTTGCAGTCTTGCCTTTCCTTTGGTAAGGTTCCCCAAGGAACTCATACCTAAAAAGTGCCAAACTACGCAAGCTGCAATACCATTACTAAAATTTACATGATATCCATAGTAATCCGTTTCACAAGATTAGAAAAAACTACACACATGAAAATCCTTCCCTGGAATCCAATACTTTTTTGACATTTAAACACTTCAATAGAAATTAAAAAATTCTGCAAGAGTAGGTAAACACTGAATTTTAAACAAAATACACAAAAATTCTGTTTCATAATGTCATTGAAACCTTCGCTAACTTTCAATGGGAAAAGATCTTTAGGTATCAAATATAAGTTCCAAAAAGATGAATACACCTAATTCCAAGGAGTGGTGGTGTAATGGTAAAGCAGGGCACATGGACGATTCTGACCTCAGTTCAAATTCCCCTACCATAAGAAAGCAGGCTGTGACATCTGAACCAGTGAGGTCCTAAGGTAATAATTGTGGAGTACTTAAAGTGACTAAGAAATACAAACCTTAAAAATGTAAACTAAGCATGCCCTACCCCGCCGCAAGATAGCTTATAAATCCACCCAAATTTTACCAAAGAAAAGGATACATAAAAATTACATTACCTCGAGCTTATAAAATTTTACTGCCATAAAAAATGATCGGGCAGTGATGTAGGAGCATACTGTGATCAGCGCACATGTAGAGTTATTATAAAAAATGTCTGCGGATGCACTGATCATAGTACTAAGTATTCTTTTTCATCAAAAATAATATATCTAGGTCCAGTGATTAATCATCTTTGTTCCTCTGTAACGAGTAGACAACAATAATTTGCACTGATGCACTATAAATACTTTCAAATAAATAAAAGAATTTACAGACACGATGAAAACCTTTCAATGGAAATTAAGATTCTGTCTGGCACAATTCTACAAATAAGATAATTCACTGGGACAAAGATATAGGTAAACCTTAATCATTTCCACTATCACATGGATATTATTTTTGCTAGAATATCAAATATGAAGAGATTGAATTGTAAATTGGTGGAGCTTTCATAGATTAACTAACCGCGGGTTTAAATACCACGGTGACATATTAAGCGTTCAAATTGAGTAAATTGTTGCATCTAACTATGACTGTAGCATACCAAGTGCGACTAACATAACATAAAAGATAATCCTCAAACGCCAAATATTACTACAGATGAAGAATTTATTTTACAAAGTGCGTTTGGTTAATGATATGTTAAGTATTGAAATTGAGAAAAATGTTGCATCTGACTCTGACTGTGCCATAGCAGGTACGAATAACTTTGATGGAAAGATAATCCGCAATAGCCAGAGTTGCCGCGTGATGGAGAATCCACTTCAACCATTTTTTTCAAGTCACTGAAATTTACAAGAAACCCTCAAATTCTGACACAACTCCAAGGACAGAGAACAATTTTGCGCGATTTCGTCTTTAAGCCGTTTACTAAAAACCATGTATTAGTCGATTCATTGTTCACTTAGATTTTAAAGTAGCTCTAGCAGCTACTGAGGAAAATAAAGCCGCTCACTAGACTAGAAATTAGTAGAATGCTGCTCTCTTGAATTATAAAATAACTCTAAAAACACCGAGGGAACCAAGTCACTTAGTAGAAACCCTAAATAAGTCGACCACTGTTCGCCTAAATTAATTAAAACCTTAAATTTGCACATTAGAGCTTTTAAAACATGTTTTAAATTCCGTCGCAAGAAACACACAATTATTTCCGGCAAATTCGAAAATTGCAGTAATAACTAGCGAAAGAAAACAAAATATTCAGTACCTCGGATAGAATCTGGCACGATCTAAACCGTACGGCCTTGTGAGAGGCATCCGACGAATAGAGCAAAATCCCGAAAAACTCTTCCAAAAATGCATCGCACTCGTCCCCATTCTTTTCATCTCTGTAGGCCGCAAAAGCTGCGACAAATCTGGCGACCCTCTCGACGGCCGATTCCCTCTTCATGACAAGAAAAAGGGGCCTCAA
>VDFB02149606.1:254932-271412 GCA_007258455.2 Sequoia sempervirens
ATATAAGTAGAGATTAAGACTTGATCTTGTATGGATTATGACATAATTTAAAGGAGTTATAAGGATTATATACATATATGCAATGAATGTATGAATGTTTCTTTTGTTGTTGATATGATATACATTAAGTATTCCTTCTAGAATCCTACTACAAATGCTTTTTTATCTTAATGTATCCTTCAAGGTATAAATTGACTACATAAGAAGTACTATGGTATAGATCTCCAGACTATACTTCCCCATCCTTCTTACCAAACAATCACTATATAAAACTCTTGGCATGTCATAAATAATTATTTAACATAGTATGGGAGTTCACCTTTCCCTTTATACTTGTCAAAATTAAATATTTCAAAATATTGGGGGAAAGACACCATTGACATAGATCAATCAATTGGTAAGGCCACAAGTCTTCAAATTTATAATATTTCTTTGTTTTTCTTGATTGCAATTTCTTAAGAAAAAGTTTCATTTCTTCACACTCTTGATGATCAAATCGTGTTAGAGGAGTAATGACAACTTGTCCTACCATGTTAAGTGCACTTTCATGTGTAGCATATTGGATGTTATTTTGAGAGATGATATATTTTGGTTTGGATGGTGGCATAATGCATTAGAAATTGAATGCATATATGAGGTGGAATGTATTAGAAGTTTGGGGAGATCGTTGAAGTTTGTCATTGATGATGTTGTTTGACAACATGAGCATGAAAGGTTCATAACAACATGATACAATGTTTTCATTGATGCCAATAATATTGTGGATCATTTTGATTAATTCTAATACGTTTTTGAGTTTTTAAGCAAGACATTTGTGCAATTTGAATTGGTTTGGAAAGATCAGTTGCATAGAAATTTGGCTAAGTGTCAATTTTGTATAGTTTAGTGTTATAGTGTATCGGTTTTTGGGTCCGTAGCAAATGAAGATATCACTTTGCACTTCTAAAATTATTTTGAAGGATGTTAGATGTATCTAGTTGCAAGATTTCATCATGTTTGGACAAGAGGTTTGAGAGATATAAGTGATAGAGTTTGGCTTGGCATGTTACAGTTGCCTTCTTTATAGTGTGTTTGTGTGGGAGAATCTACGCTTCTCTGCGGATGAGCTTTTGGCCTTGCAATGTTGAAGATAAGTTTCCGGATATCAATAGAGTATGGATTCCAAATGGTATTGAGTTTTGAGGTCCACGTGTCGAGATGTGGATACACAAATGAAGTATTTTGCTATTAGGTTTAATGCAAAGCTGACGTAACACATTTGATGTTGTGAGAAGTATAAATATGTATTGTAGTCTTATGTGGGATCTATTATAGGTCCATGCCGACCTATCATAACATGTTTTGAGTTTTGAATCATGGTACATTATGTGGATCAAAATGCTTGGAGCTTCCAAGTTACATTTTGGGGTATCACATCTAATTAGGCTGACCTAGTTGATGTTGTACTTGATGCAAATATATATGTTGGAGTGTTTTTTGGTGCCTTGATGTAATGCAAGTAATATGTGATGTGTGTGATGCAAATTTGAGTAGAGTAGTGCAAAAGTAAGTTATGAATGAAAATCAAAATTGCATGAATGAAGAGTGAGAAAAAGTGTTGAATCAAATTTTGATAGATTGTCATTGAGCTACAATGGGACCATATTCATGCATATATTAGATGCAATTGTAATAGTTCAAAATAGGATGTGATCCATCATCTCTCTTCTATATTTTTCTCTATGGAAAGTGAGTCCACCTGTAGTGAGTATTTTTATAAATATACTATAACTGGTTATAATATATTGTGAGCTAACCCTCACCATGGTTTTTCCCATTTTGGGTTTTCCATGTAAAAATATTGGTATTCATGTGTTATGTGATGTTTCATGCTTTATGTTACACCCTGTTTTGTTATTACTGATTTAATTTTACCTTCACGGGTAAATAGGTTAGTAAATGCAATCATGAGTTTGATATGTGTGCTAAAAAAGTGGAACAATGAAAAGGTATTATGTGAAAGTATTGATAAATTCTTGTTATAGCTTTGAAGAGTAAATATGTTTACATTTAGTACTTTATGAAAATGCTTTAGTTATGATGCATATAGAATTGTTGTGAATGTCTAACTACCATTGCAAGTGTGTTGAGCTGGTTGCAAGGACAGGTTCATTCCTCCAGGTGGAGGGGAAATATCACTTTGGAGATGTGATTGGTCGGATAACCAATAACATAACCTATCTGAGCTTACACACACTCACAGTAGAATTGTTGAGTCTAGTCATTGAGTTGGGAATTGGTAAGTGATCCTTAGAGTAATATGTATGCATTAGTAAGAGTCTTGATTACTATTGAATGCATTCTTATGTGATATTTATCTATTTGAGGTTGAGTATTTCCCTAGGTTTCTATGCTTGTATCAATAAGATGGGCACACATGGAATGGATGTATTTGCATATATTCATTACACGTATATCTCCTATTGATAAGATAGTAAATATGTATACGATTGTTTGTATAGTAGACTGTATACACATGTATATAAGATATATACATACATGTATACGTATGTAAACATGAGCATAGAGGAGTATGTATATATATATATTCGATGAAATATATAATAATATTATCTTGCGTATATATGTAAAAGAAAAAAATATATATGTTGATATAATTGAAGTTATTTTATGTATATATATGGGAATACATATAATGTATACATACATACATACATACATACATACATACATACATACATACATACATATATATACATGTAAGTGCTAATGCTTATATAGCAATGTGTATATATATATATATGTTTCTAAATAACTTCTATATATTTGAAAATGCATAGTCTATGTACTATGGCACACTTTATGGCTATTATTGGCATGCTTATATATATATATATATATATATATGAAGCTTAGATGTCGATTTGTTACGTGAACATAGGCTGAATCATTTGGTTAATGAAGGCTAAAATTATACAAAAATATGCTTGGGGCGATGACTTAGAAATACATATGGAAAAATTGAAGTGCAAAATCCATATAATGAGATGGCCACATAATATAAAGCTTGGACCAAGTCCATAAATTGCGTAAGAAAGAGGCATAAAGCTCAAATGTGGAATGAGGGAGATAACGCATAGCATTTATCTAGTATGCAAAGCATATAAAGTGCTATGGTGGCAATGATCTATATAGGATCTAGGACTTATTGCTTACAGAATGCTTAAACGTAAAAGATCGATTATTACAACGTTTAACTTAAATGATTACAAATTAAATGCTCAAATGAAATAATGAACATAAAATAATTAAATAAATGCCAAGAAAAACTGAGAAAGAAAAGAGAGAAGAAATAGAGAGACGAAACCAAAATTGATAACGGAGTTCGTCCCTAAGGACTACGTCTCCGGGTCCCTCTCCAATGGAGGACCGATCCGATTAGCTCCAAATTCAATTACAATGGCTTCAAGACTATCTCCTTCAAGCATTCAGCAGCATGACAGTACTCTGATATGCAGAAATGTCTTCAATCTCTCGAGCATTCTCTCGCTATCTCAACCTGGACTTGTCAAATCAAAGGCCTATACCCCCTTTTTATACAAAAAACTTGCCTAATTAGGCCTAACCACCAAGATAAACACATATCTCCCTCTATCAGTTCGTATCATGACTGGTTTATCCTCTGCAATCTTCTTGTTTTGGGTGGTTACAGTGTATCTTATCTATTTGGCTTAATATGCCTTTTTGTTAAGGCTCGGCCAATAAACACTCAACAAAATAAACTGCTGCCACTATAATATTAGAAAGTTTCGCGTGGCACAGTGGTTACAAATCTTTTTGTTATATCGGTGGTCGGCGGTTCCAACCCCGCCGACCACGTTTTACCCCTAATTCCAAAAACCTAAAACAGGAAAACCGACCGAAGACCATACATAGTAGCGGCAGCCGCTTGCGGTGCAACGGTTAGACCCACGGCCGTTCCGCAGGGGATCCCGGGTTCAAAACCCGTTACCAATTTTGTTCCAACGGCAAAACAAACACGCGAATGACGAGCACAGCGACATTGCCACGTGTCAGAGGATGATTGACCAGAAACCGCCACGCTGTCTGCTGATAAGGACACCCGTACTGCCAACTTGGTGCCGCGTGTCAAACCCCTATTCGATGAACATGCTGACTCATCCATCCACGTGTCGTGATCTAACTCGCCAGAATCTGCCACGTATGCTGCCACGTCGGAGTACGGAGAGACACGTCACCTGTACGGACGGACACGTGTCAGCCAATGATTGGTCCGTACAGATGACTCATATGCCACATGTCTCGCTGGAATTCGACCATGTAGAATCCGTACAGTACGGACGGTCTGCTGACGTCATCAGTACCATCAAGTTGACTGAAGTTTGACTGCTTGTAACTCGAGCGTATGATGTCGGATTTCGACGAAATGAACGCCGTCGGAATCGTCTCGACGAGCTCTTCGCGATGACGCCGATTTCGTCGATTTTCGAGATGATTATTTTTTCCGCCTCGATCGCCGGCTTTGACCGGAAGCTTGATCACGTGAACTTGCACAAATCCGGAGTCCTTTTCACCCCGTTCAAGTTGCGTTGGAACCAGGACGTCGTTCTCTTTCTGATGAAGCTGAAATCTAGAGTATTGGGAACACTTCAATTTTCACTGAAAAATTGTCCCCCGGATCAGGCCTCCCCACTGGAGAGCTTTAGGACCTCCGAAAGCTTGATTACTTGGAAAGTAAGTGAGGGTAAAGTTCCCTCACTTTACCAATCTCCATCCATTTTTCTTTGCTTGGATGCATCCCCTTCAGGCCCACTCTGAGGTACTCAACATCTCTTCTTCAGGAAGTTCTCGGACATCTCTATCGAATAACATCTTCTCTCGCAACTCTCGACATGTATCTCTCGAGAAAGGTCATCAACCGATGGAACCCGCCAATGTCCGACTTCATCTAGGATCATTGGAGGCTCATACGCCAAATTCTCAACATTGACAACCGAAAATATGCATGTATGGAGTGAAGTGATTGAGGCTAAAGGCATTGGTGTACCAATCTTCAAGGATCTCAAAGGACTATACCCACTGTATTGCTTTTTACCTTCACCTTGATCTTTCCTTGCCGATATGTAACCAAACTCGCTCCAACCTGAAAATGATGATCGGGCATGAGCGTTTGTCATGGCGAACCTTGTATTTGCTTTGCTCGTTCTCCAATCAGAAGCCTAATCGCCTCGATGAATGCTTGGACTTTCCTTGGACATGAACTTCAAAGCCTTCTCGCATCATGGCCCATCTTCTCAACATCATCTTTCCCAAAAAGCAAAATCCATCGTCTTGGGCACATAACCAAAGCATGTCTCTGTAAGGAGACCTCTTAGTAGAAGAGTGTGTTGCATGGTTGTAGGCATGCCGCATACATAATGAAGACTCTCACTTCCACAACTTAGATGCTTACTACGCAACCTCTCGAGTAGATGCACAACTCCGTCTCCGCTTTTACAATTCTCTGTCTACTGGCTGTCTCATGGATGGAAGGTCAGACTTTCTTCAAATTTTGGTGTCCATGAGTCCCTACAAAGTTGACCAAAATTCCCCAAGAATCAAGAATCTCGATCCGGATACAATGGAAGTAGGTAACCCAAAATGAACCCATACAAATTGAAAGTACAAATGAGCTGTCAGTTCAACAGTGACTTGCTTTTTACATGGCATTAAGATACACATTTTGCTGAACCGACCAACTACTACATACAAGTAATCATGTCCCTTCCTAGACATAGGTAACCCCCCTACAAAGTCCATTGACACACTTTCCCATGGACGAGAAGGTACAGGTAGAGGTGTGTACAAGCCCAATTTCCTGTTACTAGGCTTACTAGTTGCACACATAACACAACCTCTAATATATTTAGTTACAGTTTCTTGCATATGAGGCCAATAACAATACTTCTGCAGCTGAGTCAATGTTTTGTTTACCCCAAAGTGTCCTGCAATCAATGAGGTATGTGCTTCTCTAATCACCTGTGCTTGTTCATCTTTTGGAACACATAATTTACCCAAGTGATATAACAGTTTATCCTGCACATAATAGTCTTTCTCTTCTACATGTTTACCATTCATTAATGCAGCATAGATATCCTTAAAGTTCTCATCATTAGCATATTGTTCTTGAAAACTTTCATGAACCATAGAACTATTCTGAATGATTATCAAAGCATTCATCATAGGAGGCCTAGAGAGCATGTCTGCTACTTTGTTATGGGTACCTTTCTTATACTTAATAACCAAATGAAACTGTTGTAGAAAACCCATCCACCGAAAGTGCCTACTTTGTTGCAGTTTAGTTTGTGAGTGCAAATATTGTAGTGGTTGGTGATCAGTGTGGATTACAGTTTCTTTCCCCATTATGTAATGTTTCCATTTTTTAACACTCTGAACTAAAGCATAAAGTTCTTCATCATACGTGGGATAGTTACTTACTGCTCCTGAAAAAGTTTCAGAGTGGTAGCAAACTGGTTTACCTCCTTGCATGAGTACTGCTCCCATGGCAAACCCACTCGCATCTGTCTCGATTTCAAATGGTTGATGTAGATCTGGTAAGGCCAAAACTGGTGCGGTGCTCAACTTTCCCTTCAAAGTGTCGAAAGCCTTCTGTTGCGGACCTCCCCACTGAAAAGTTGCCTTTGTACTGGTTAATGCATGTAATGGTGATGCTATAAAAGAGAAGTTTGCAATAAACTTTCTCCAGTACTGAACTGCACCTAGAAAACTTCTGACCTCTGTGACTGTACTTGGCTTAGGCCATTTTACAATAGCTTCGACCTTCGTAGGGTCTACTTTCAATTGACCACTCCCTACGACATAGCCTAAGTACACTAAGGATGTCTTAGCAAATTCGCATTTAGACATCTTTACATACAATTTTTCTTTCCTCAATACATCAAAGACTTTCTTTACATGACTTACATGATCTTTCAAAGTTCGACTGAATACCTCAGATTTATCATCTTCTTTGGCTTTTACAAGCATCAATACAAAGTTTTTACTTGAGTTGACCAACCTCTTCATTTGACCAGCATTAACTAGTGTAAGATTAGTCTTCACCTTATGTGCCCGTACAATGTATTCTACCCCATCTTTAAAAAGATGATACTTATTCTCCTCCCTATAAAAGATTTCTTTTCTGTCATAAAGATAAGGACTCCCTAACACAAGCCCACAAATATCCAAAGGGACCACATCGACTTCTACCTCATCTACAAAGTTTGCAGTGATAGCAAATCTCAATTTACATTGTTTAGTTACTTGTAGTTGAGCATCATCGCAAACCCATCCGAGTGGATATGGTTTTGGATGAGGTGTTGTAGCCAAATTAAGTTTCTTTACAACTTCTTCAGATATTAAGTTGACTTGTGAACCCGTATCAAACAGAGTATCAACCTTAGTATGTTTTGTTACAACACGAATATGAAACAATTCATTTCTTTGCTTATCAACCTTAGGAGAAGATTCTTTACTTGTACTTGCACTGGCATTAGAAAAACTTGCATCAGATGAGAGAGATATACCTTTCCCTTTACCTTGGATTCTGGTAGCAACAATCTTCATTTCATCTCCGGAGTCTGAACCAAGATCTTGTTGAATCATTGCAGTAGTCTTCTTGCCTTTATTACCTCCATATCTTTTCGGCCTCAACTCAGGATGAAGCTTCCAGCATCTCGAATCATCATGCCCCTCTTTCTTGCAATGGGAGCACGTAGGTTTCTCACCCTCTTTCTTAGCTGTAGCTGTTTTCTTCCCTTTGCCTTTATCTTTGTCTTTGTCTTTCCCTTTAGACTTACCCTCAAACTTAGATGGTTTCTTGGAAAAGTTATCACCAAAAGTATTCTTACCCCTTGACTCTAAATGAGTAGCTTGAACAGACACCTCGTCTAGATTGTTGGGACTCAACATCAAAATAGTGTGCCTAAGGTAAGAATGTAAACCACCAATATACTTAACTAATGTGTCTTGGGTATACAAGGGAACATTTAGAGCAATGGCCCGTTTCCTAAACTCATGAGTATACTCCTGGACAGACTGCCCCTTACCTTGCCTAAAGGTTTGCCAATTCATGGTTAACTGTTGCATGTAACCTAAAGGGTAGAATTGTTTCCTAAGGGAAGCAACAAACTCCATCCAAGACATGTTAACTTGACCATGGCGAGCAATTTCTTCACGAGTTTTACTCTCCCACCAGGTGAGAGCTGTACCTCCCAACCGGAGAGTTGCTAATTGAATCCTAGAAGCTTCTTCTACTAGGCCTTGAATCCTACAGTATACTTCTACTTGTTGGACCCAATCGTCTAACTTCTCAGCATTTAACTCCCCACAGTATTTAGGTAACTCAAATTTTACATCAAGCTTAATTACAGGCTTAGATTTGCTCTTAAATGGATTTACATTAGCAGAAGGAGAAGGAGAAGGAGGAGAAGAAGGGGGAGAAGAAGAAGAGGGAGAAGATGGAGGAGAAGGAGTTTTTGGAGCTTTCCCCTCTGTGTCTTTCTGATCTTCCTGCTTCTTGTGCTTTGAAGAACCTCCCTTTTCGTGCTTCTTCTTTTCAACATAAAGTTCGTCCACCATTGCCTTCATGTCAAGAAATAGCTTCTGGAAATCCTTGACACTAAGCTCTGAACTTTGTCCACCTTCTTTTTCTTCCATCTGTGACGGTTGATTAACTCTTCGTCTTCCGATTTCAGGATTGTACTCTTCGAGTTCTCCTTCGCCTCGTTGCAACCTGGATCTCGTTAGCATTCAAATTGTAATACAAGCCACACACATAGCTCTGATACCAACTTGATCCATTTAGGATCTAGGACTAGTTGCTTACAGAATGCTTAACCTAAAAGATCGATTATTACAACGTTTAACTTAAGTGATTACAAATTTAAATGCTCAAATGAAATAAATGAACATAAAATAATTAAATAAATGCCAAGATAAACTGAGAAAGAAAAGAGAGAAGAATAGAGAGACGAAACCAAAGTTGATAACGGAGTTCGTCCCTAAGGACTACGTCTCCGGGTCCCTCTCCAATGGAGGACCGATCCGATTAGCTCCAAAAAATCAGTTACAATTGAGGCAGCATCATCCCCTTCAAGCACATCAAAAGCACAGCATTACTTCGATATACAGGAACAATGCAAATCATCTCTCGAGCATTCTCTCGTTCTCCACCTGGACTTGTCAAATCAAAGGCCTATAGCCCCTTTTTATACAAAAAACTTGCCTAATATGGCTTAACCAACAAAATAAATGCATATCTTCCCCTATCATGTCGTATCAGGTATGTTTCATCCTCTGACATCTTTTGGTTAAGGTTGTTTAGGTGTATCTTGTTTGTTATGGCTTATTTAGCCATTTGAATAAGGCTCGGCCAATAGTAATACCATAAAAGAAACCGTGGCCTATTCAATTTTAGACCATGCGCGTGGTGCAACGGTAGGCATTCCTTTTGGTAGAACGGCCGACGCGGGTTCAAACCGTCGGCCGTTTGTTTTAAACAAACAAATCTTTCAAAACTGTCAACAAAAGCAATCTCCACTATACATAGAATAGACCGCTCCGCTTGGTGCAACGGCCAAAGCCCCGGCCGTTCCGGAGGGGATCACGGGTTCAATACCCGTTACCTATTTTGTTCCAATGCAAAAAAACAAACCCGCGAATGGATAGAACGACGAGGAGCAAAACGATAATGCCACGTGTCAAGCCATTATTGGCTAATACCTGCAGATGTGTCCGCTGTCGAAGATGACCGGTAAGCTGACTCAGAGCCACGTGTCACAACACCATTCGCCAGAATCTGCTGACTCACTGTCCACGTGTCGAGCTCCTATTCGCCAGATATACTGACTCGGATGATGACTAGACTGCCACGTGTGCTGCTGACTGTGATGTACGGAACGTACGGATGGACACGTGTCAACCAGTGATTGGTCCGTACAGATGACTCGTATGCCACGTGCTTCGCTGAAATTCGACCATGTGGATTCCGTACAGTACGGACAATCTGCTGACGTCATCATCCGTACCCTCAAGTTGACTGAAGTTTGACTGCTTGTAACTCGAGCATACGACGTCGGATTTCGACGAAATGAACGTCGTCGAAATTGTCTCGACGAGCTCTTCGCGATGACACTAGTTCCGTCGATTTCTGAGATGATTATTTTTTCCGCCTTCTGGACGCCCCTGAAGCCAGTTTGACTGGAAGTTTGACTGGCCGTAACTTGCACAAACGGAGTCCTTTTCGACCCATTCAAGTTGCGTTGGAACCAGGACGTCGTTCTCTTTCTGATGGAGCTGAAATCTGGAGCATTGGGAACACTTCAACTTTCACTGAAAAATTGTCCCCCGGATCACCCTTACTCATTTCGGGGAGCTTGTAAACCTTTTGATACTCAGTTTGAGCAGATTGATACTCTTCTAGTTTGAATAGAGCAGCAAATTTCTCCTTATTTTCTGTCTCAAATTTTGTAATAGAAATCTAATGTACTTGTGTTTTCAAATTGAAATCCTTTTATGTCTTGCTGTTATAGGTAGTGTTTCAGAATTACATGTTTCAGGTTGCATGTTGTATTTGTTTTCCAAATCTTCACTCGAATCACTGATGGGATATGTGCCAATGAGATTGTGAGAATTACTGCAATAGAGAAGTTGTTATGAGTGGTTAGCTCTGAATTCTTATAAGTTTGGTGAATCATCTTTTAGAAATAGGTTTTTATGTTCAGTTATTCTTCATCCCTTTCCTTAGAAGCTGTTTTAGAATAAAATTCATCATTCGGAGAACCAGCTCACTCTGGAGATTCCTCTTTTGCGTAAGATCACCCACATCTGAAAGAGGTTTCCATGTTTTAGTAGTTTGCTGAATATTGCATTTGGCAGGGTGCAAAACTATTGATAACAATATCCTCTTAAGGTTTCCCATAAATATCTAATTATTGACATAACCTAATATTTTTACTCGCATTTTTTAACACACTATAACTCTAAATAAATATCCTTATGTACTTGTATATTCAAGTGGCCACAATAGTTCTCAATTACCAATGCCACTATCTTATCTATCCAAAAATTACCTTGCCATTGAATTACTGTCATAATTCTTCTAAAGTTATATTTACTGTTGGATTCCTTTCTAGCTCGTTCTATATATATTTATCTTCATGTTTGAAATCACTTGACTGTAATTTTCTTGAGCGGATATAATAGTAGCTTTGTAGGGTTGAAATGGAAGAACGTCCAACACAGAGGGATAATGCATAGCCATGCTATTATTTATTATTATTTTTATCATATTTACGAAGAGTAAATATGTATACCTTTATTATTCACATTTTTTTACCTTTTTTTAAAACAAGAATTCTCTGTAGAACTTTTGTATTTTCCAAATTTGTTTATCTATACGAAATGCTCAAAAGTGTATATATAAAAACCCTGAATTGTAAGTTGTTGGGGCCATTGCCCCTAATTTTATAGTGATTTACTTGTTTTAGATTTATATAATGGACAGAGACCACTACAATGTACAAAAAAGATTTGTTTTTGTTTTTTAAATTAAATATGGAGATAGATGTTATATATATACACTAGACAATTAAATCTTAGTGACAATATCATAATTTCATACATTATGAAAAATTAATTTGAGAATTATGAAACCTTTTTAATTCACTTACCTCTCAAAAATATAAACCATATAAAAGCAATATTGTTTCATACATATTTACCCATACGTAAACATGTTAATACATGCAAGTACATATATATATTTGCATGTATTTATAAATATAGCGGCACAAAGAAATAGATATATATTTGCATACAAGCACACATACATTAAAAGGTATAAAACAAACATATAGCTATTTCTATGTGATTATATATATATACACTTATACTTGCAAGTAGGAACAAGTTTAAATGTAGAGATATATATATGTTGTGTGTGGCTTACTTGTGGTGGTGATGGTTGCAAGGAAATAAAACAGTTTATGCTATTTTCCATAAGGCATTGTTGATTTTTGTTTTGTGGCCTCGAATAAATTACTTAATTTATGGTTTATGTGTAGTGGTGATGCTTGCAAAGCAATAAAATAGTTTACATTATTCTCGATAAGGCATTATTGACAGTTTTGTGTAGCTTGCGGAAACAGTTTGTGTTATTTTTCATAAGCCATTGTTGATTATTGTTCTGTGGATTTAGCAATACTATTTTATTTGTGGTTTCCATATAGTGGTGATGGTTGCAAAGGAATTAAATAGTTTATGTTATTTCTAATAAGGCATTGTTGATTGTTGTTATGTAACTTTGGCTGCTATGAGCATTGTGAGCCACCCCTGTGACTAGGGTTCCCTTGTTTATCTTTGCTTGTTGTTTTGAGAATTCATATGGCATGTTAATATTATTCCATGTATGGTTTCCCTATAGTTCATTTATGGTTCCTATGTGTTGGCGATGGTTGCAAAGCAATGAAATGGTTGCAATTTATGTTATCTTCCATAAGCCATTCTTGAATGTTGTTTTCTAACTTCAGTATTATTACTCCATTTATGGTTTTCATGTATTATTGGTGGTTGCAACCCAATAAAATAGTTTATGTTTTTTTGGTGAGGTATAGTTGGTTTTTGTTGTCTAGCTTCAGCTGCTACAGTCTTTGATGTTCTCCCTCTTCCATGTTCTGCCTACTTATGGTGAGATCAATGTTTCCTATTACACTTAATATACAATATATCATTCTAAGAATTCATTTTTGAGGCTCAAATAGAAGACCCCATCACTACACAAAAACCAAGCATGGAATAATGTTTTCGTGCCAAGCTCTGCCAACTGACGTCTAATATCCTAGGCTTTCTCTATTGTCATGCCAAGCACTTTACATTTTTTGGCTTTGTCACCTCTTTTTTTTGTCTTGTCACCTTGCCATGTATTGAATAACAACTTTTCAGACTGGGAGCTTCATATTAATGTTGTCTACATCTAATTTCACATATATACATATCTACACATAGGGAAAATAAACTGAAAGACAATAAAACAAGGCTTGCTCTCCACCCAACCATATTAACTTTATTGAATGGGAGTTACGTGTTGGATATGAATATTGTGTGTATATATGGATGTTGTATGCATCTAATTTCACATACATACATATTTTCATGTAGGGAAAATAAAATGAAAGACAACAAAAGACACTTCTTGTCCATCGAAATCCGCTACAAAGGGTGTTCCAAATGTGCCTCTTCCTGCTTGCTTTCTTTTAGCTGCCTTCTTTGTCTAGTGCAGGCAAAACTGCCAAATAGGAAAAAAACCAACTATTTTTGAAATCCTCTACAAACGGTTTTTTCCAAACGCACCTCTTCCCACTTGCTTTAAAGGGGTTTTCCAAATGCATGTAGGAACAAGTTTAAATGTAGACATATATGTATGTTGTATGCAACTTACTTTAGATATAATTATATTTGCAAAAAAAAATTCTCGTATGTGTATATCCAAGCAATAGATATCTAGATATGTGCACATATATTTAAGTCGTTAGGCTTATTGTGAGAACACTTATGTTGCAAAATTCGTTAGCCTTCTCAGTATTTTAAGCATAGATGTATTTGCATGCTACAGACGGCTTAAATGATCAATGGTACTTGTGAAGATAACTATACAATATTATTGTTTCCATGTAGTGGCGATGGTTGCAATAACACCTACCATCTAAAACTTAGCAAATTGATTGTTGTTCTATAGCATCAATTGTTGTCAGCCTTCTTCCCACTTGCTTTCTTTTAGCTTCTTCCTTTCTTGAACTACAACAAAGAGAAAAGAAAACTATTAGAGACGAAAAACCACAAAAGAGAATAATTCATAGTAATAAACACATGCAAAAAAAACAAAATAACCTTGCACCTTCACAAAACCTCTGTCGCTCATCAAACTTGCACCTTTGTAGGGGCTCTCAAATGAAAACCTTGGTCACAGTGGTGGCTCAGGGCTCTCATAGCAGGTAAAGCCATAGAAAGACACCCAACAATGCCTTATTAAAAATTGTGCAAACTATTTTATTGCTTAGCTATGTTTTCTCAAGTTTGAAATGGCAAGTGTTATTACAACCATCGCCACTATACGGAAACCATACATCAATTAATGTTGACGTGCAAAGCCTTTCCAACCGGCATTCAATCTCGTTGGCCTTCTCTATCGATATGCCAAATGCATTTATTTTTTCATTTTATTTCATTTAAACTCGCCACCTTTTCCCCGACTAACCAGGAGCCACACACCGGAAGTTTTACAAACCGGGAAGGCTAACGGAATCCATAGCCAAAGTGTTCCCACGCAAGGTCAAGAGAAAGCCCTCTTTTGTTGTCCTTCATTTTATTTTCTATGCATGCAAATATCTATGTATGTGAAATTAGATGTAGAAAACATTCATATATACAGACAATATTCATATCCACCATGCAACCCATTTTGTTTTTTTTTTTGCATGCGTTTGTTACTGTGAATTCTTTTGTTTTGTAGTTTTTTTCCTCTCTAATAGACAATATTCATATCGAGTATGCAATCCTTTTTCTTTTTTTTTGCATGGGTTTGCTACTATGAATTCTTCTATTTTGTGGTGCATACATAGATATCTACACATAGGGAGAATAAAATAAAAGGCAATAGATATCTATGTATGTGAAATTAGATGAAAAAAAAAATCATCTATTTTTGTTTTATCATTCTAAAAATTCCTTTTTGAGGCTCAAAGAAATAATAACTAAAAAGGTGCATCTAACTTCGGATACCTATATATCAGTACAGAATTTGTTTTCCAAGTACATATATAGGCATTGCATGACTTGGATGCATGTGTAGGAATTTTTTCAGCAAACATGGGCACATATAAGAAGCAATAACCAAATTCAAACAACATTCATACATACTCCTCCCTACGTTTATTCTTTTGGGAAAATAGTTGTAATTTGTTTGAGCCTCAATAGGGGATTCTTGAAATGATAAGTTGTATATTAAGTGTTATATGAAACATTGATGCCTTTTTTAGCCTTCATCACTTTAATTGAACATTGGGTCCTCATATTGTTGTGGCATAGAGCTCACAGTCATCCGCCGGTGTTGCAACACTTAGCTTTAAAAAAAAGCAGCCCCAACAATGTCGGTGGACTCTGGTTCTCCCCAACCTGTTGATCAGCCCTCAAACAACAATCTCGTAAGTTTGTTTCTTGTTTCCTTTTTGTTGTTGAGAATTGTATTGGCTCTTTTCCATGTGCATCTAGCGAATTGTGAATATGCTTCATTTGAATTAGAATTCCTTGTAATATATGGTCTAACCAATTTATATTTGACCTCTATATTTTTTCATCCAAAAATTGCTAGACATTGATCTCAGCATTGATTATAGTGCTAGACAATTTATATCTGCATGTCGGATCCCAATAATTGATTCATTTTGTGTTGCCTCTTTCCCCACCTTTTGCTTCTAGAGTGCTATCATAGTCTTCAACATCTCATTGCTTTGGTTTAGCTGAGCAAAACTTTCTTGTAGGATTCACATGTGCGGCCAGCCTTGTCAAGGCATGCAATCTGATCTATTAATGCTAGAGATGTCATTCCATTGTTGGTTCTTTAGCTAATATCTTTTCAAAAAATAGGTGGTGATCAGAGACCGATCGACCATTACAAAGTTGTCCTCTCTTATGGAACCCACATGCAGATAGGCCCTTTTCCTACAAGATACAATGATCTTTTATTTGCAGGGTCATTGAAAATAGGTTCCATCTTGTGCTTGACAAACTATGTGTGTAGGAACCTGTGAGAATCAAGGTTAGGTATTGTCTTGCACTGCTTGGACTTCTTGTATTCTTTCCCATTTGTGGGTCCCACCTTTTTTAATATTTGATCTTGGTCTAGTTCTAGGGTGATTTTTATACTGTCCTTGGATGTCAAAATGTCAGATTGTGAGTTAATTGGAACACCTAGATATTTGTTTAAAGATCAGGAAGAAAAAATTATGTCATCAAAGTCACCTTCCCCATCCAAACAAGCCTCAAAATTTGGGATTCATGCATCCCCAATAGAACATAGTGCTCCTACAAATATCAGTCTTGTTAAAGGCTTGAATATTTACCAAACTAGATGGACAATAAAAGGTTGGGCGACAACTAAAAGGGATATGTACCATTACAATAAATAAGGATGTGAGGGCCAAGTATTCAACTTTGACATTATTGATAGTGAGGGAACAAAAATATGAATCACTTGCTTTAATGACACAACAGAATTGCATTATGATAGGATTAAGGTGGGGCACACTTATTGTGTGTCAAAAGGCTCAGTCAAATAGGCAAATAAGAAATTTAATAAGTTGAACAGCCACGTGGAAATTATTTTAGATCAAAAATTGATATTGAAGTGTTGTGATGATGAGAC
>VDFB02149607.1:0-19098 GCA_007258455.2 Sequoia sempervirens
AGAAGAGGTAAAAATGAACCTTAATGAAAATATTTTTCATAGGTAGAAAAATTAAATGTACCCCTTCGCAGGTATACACATGAATATTATGTTTTTTGAAAGGAAATTTTTCTGGGTCATGGATAATTTCTGAGTGGAATAATTTTTGAAATTCTTTTCACCTTACTGGTGATTTTAAAGTGGAGATTTTAAGTGGGCGCCTGGTTGATGAAATTTTCTGGACGAAATAAAATTTACTAAGGCAAAGGGAGAAATATTTTTGAAAATAAAGTTCCTTGGCTTATAAATTGAAGGTGGATGCCTAAGTGATTTTTGATGAAATTTCTAAGGCGGAATAATTTTCCAAGCTAGAGTGAAGGTATGAAAATTTTCTAAGGCAGGTGATGAGGCGGGAGCCTCCTAAAATGCACCCTCAAGAAGGGGAAATTTGTTTAAGGCATGAAAAATTTGAAGATGAAGTGAAACTCAAATATCAGGTTGATATGCGCCCTAGCACACAAATGTTGAAAAGTTATGAAGAAAGCAAAGTTGGCTAGAAAAAAATGATGAACCCTATCAGGTCCGAAGATCACTCAGACCTTGGAGATCAAAACATGGATATCAGGTAAGTAAAGAGAATTTATATTATAAGGTGTTTTGATGCTCTTCTTTTATTTGTTTTGCGGGATGAATGCCGGGACCAAAGTGGGAGGACTTGAAGTGATGGAGCAAATACTCCGGGACAATATTACAACTTTGGAAGGAGATAAAATCATGAAAGGAAATTTTGGAAGAAATGGCTAAGTGTTGGAATTTCTCCTCAAAAATCCGATATGCACCTAACTCCGGATGGCAAGTGGCAAAGAAGAAATGATCGAGTCCAAGACTGAAAAATCCTTCAAATTCAGGAATGGAGAAATAATGAAGGCCCAAAGGTTAGAAATCATCTTCAAGCGCTTCAGAGTTAAAGAACAACAGAGGAAAATTATCATCAAGCAAGAGAAAAAGTTGCAGTCTTGAAGTTTCAAATTAAGAACGTGCATGTCGTGCCAGTTCAGGAAGTTGAAGCTACGTCGTCCAGATTCATCGAATTTACAATCAAAAAAAGGAACGATGGACGAGAATTGTCTAGAAGAGTGGTGGACATTAATTGCTCATTTATTATGCCACTCCACCTTCTGGCAGTTTTTAGGGTAGAATCTTGGCCAAGGCTTGTGTGGCTCAATCTAGACCGTCCATTTGATTGTAATCTGGGCCATCCATTGGACTTGGCCAGCTATAAAAGGGGCATCCCCCCTTCATTTGTAATTCATTAGACATAGAGAGATTGCTAGGAGATAGAGCATAGAGAGACAGTTAGTATAGTTTGATAGCATAGTATAGTTTGAAGAAGGAAAGTTTTTCCATTGAAAACTTTGTAAGAAATTGTTGTGAACACTCTCATAATAAAAAGAGTTTTCATTGATGATGGTCTCGTCTTTTGTTGTGAGTAGCTAGCAAGATTTCTTCTTCCTTCTGATTCAAGTAGGATCTTAAAGCAGAGTAAATTTCATTTTCATGCCTTTAGATTGTTGTGGAATGCAGTGTTTAATCTAAGTGAGCTTCGTTTAAATCCATACCACTAGCAAGCTTACTGATGGTAAGTTTGCCTTGCGTGGTCGACTGGAACATTTCGTGCTTAACTTCAATTATGATTGGCATGTTTGTATGCGTCGTCGTGATGGTATGTACATGTTGAATTGTAATCTGAATATCCTTAGTCACTCCCTTGAAGATTGCATCGACTCCGTGGAAGCTTCCCAACGCGAGGCAAAGTGAAGTCTGGTTGAAATTTACTAAAATTGATCGACATGTCCCACACTTAGAGTAGATCGTAGCATCTCTTATCCTTACACTCATTTAAATTTAGCATTTTCTGGTTAGTATTAGGAAGCTTGCACACACTTGACAAATCTTTCAAATCACCGTAAAACCCCTTTAGTCTGCTGTCTGTTGTCCGCTGTCGAACAATTGCGTAAGTCCCCTCGTAATACCAGCAAATCACAACGAACCAACTGAGACTATCCATTGCATAGAAGGAACCTTGGAGTTGAACGCATGAACTTTCTCGCAATCTTAGCATGCTAGATACTTTGATCAAGAGAGAATAGAGTCGCCGTTGGTAACTTTATTCTGCTGTTTGGTGTGGTCATAAAAAACACATCAACAATGACCACCTCGGAGAATCTTCAAAGAAAGCACAGATGAAGTTCGCGAGCAAGGGAGTTCAACAGGAATCTAAGATCAATTCTAAATGGAAGAACATCACGGATACAGACCTCAGACATGTAGACTTCGAGGAATTTAGAAAGAGGATGTACGGACTAAACAGACTCCTTCCGACATCAATTGCCTGCCAAATGATGCGGAATGGAATTGTTCACGCTGCTGGATTTCCTCCAACAGTCGAGTGTGCTAAGTTGATGGTCGAATGCGCCAGGCATTACAACCCAGAAGAGAGACAGATCATTGCACCTAACGTAAGAATTTTGGCACATCTTGGAGAAGCTGCAATCCAGGAAGCATTCGGCATTCCCAAATACATTCGGACTTCATATAAAACTAAAGAAGAGGCCAGGGGAATTTTTGAAGACCGGATAGATCAGTGTGCAACTGTCATCAACAAAACATGGTTGGAAAAGCCAAGGGCTTATGCAAAGAAAATGCCTAAGAAATTGCGCCAGATAGACTTCAATGAGGACTACGGTGATATAATCTTGCTTTTGAATAGGTTAATGGGTAGTCCATAAGGCGCGCCATTCGAAACATGGATGTACTTTTTCATAGATGAGATCACCTCAGGAGTCAGAATGTTCAACTGGTCGAGGATGATCAGTGATAACATCCATGAGCAATTGATCAACTTGGAAAGGACTTAGTCGTTCCATATGAGTTCCTATGTCATCTATCTATGGGAAAGAGCCTATAGATATTCCGGATTAATATGCAAAGGCGTTGTAGGCAACAGAGAAAACGAATTCAAAGTGTATGAATGTTACCCCTAGCTGTAGCTGTTTGCCAAGTCTCATTTCAGAAGAGTGCACAATGCATTCCTGATGTACATCATAAGGATACTACAAGGAGGGACGCATCAGAGGCTGACCCATGAGGCCAAAAGCCTTATTAGTAGATACGGATCCTGGAACATCCAGTTTCCAAGATTCACTTATATCAAAATTCAGGGATTCACTGGAAACCCGTTCAAGCTTCCAATTTATCCCACCCACAGAATGATTCTGCTGGAAGTTCTTAGGCAACTGGAAACTTATCAAAACTTCCAGAGAGTGAAGAGCAAAGCCGCCGTCACTTTCCCATTCTTCATTGGAAATATGGAAGAATCCTACCCATCTACACAGGCAGCTGAAGGTGCCCGACTAGAGATGCAATGGTATCCATTCACGTCCTATCGGTCCCGAGCTAATTTTGACCCTCACCATCACATCAGGGCCGTGAATGGAGTAAAGTACAAACACAAGGTAGATTTGGAAGACTACTGGGCCAATGCGTTCGATGTTAGAAAAAGATTATGGTCCAAACTGCCAGTCAACTTGATCAGAACAACTGAGCTCTTCCTTGTGCCGGATCAACTTGAAGATGATGGCGAGTATATGCAGCCAGGTTTTGATGAGTCTCAACCTCTTCTTCCCATATGATGGTTAGAGCCAAAGCTTTTAGACTTGACCACTTTGATGAGACCAGTCATCAAGTATTCACAATGGTGGGTAGACCAGCAGATCAAAGAATTGTGGCAAAAGAATGTGCTTTTGACATACACTTTGATGGGCAAAGTAGAATCTTACTCCTCAAATGCTAGTGCATCTCAAGGTGATGAGTCAATTGAGAGCTCTAATCCCAAGAAAAGGAAGGAAACAAAAGGAAAAGAAATTGTGAATGAATAACCTACCAGAAAGAAACAGAGATGAGAGCCCCTTCATTCTGCTGTGTCCGCAAACGTGAATGAAATTTTGGACAGTGATGAGCCTTTGGGAGATATAAGGATTCCTTCTCCCATTCCAGTTCAGTCGGAGGATGATGAGCCTCCATCTCCCATAGGCACCGAGATTCTGGAATCTGACAATGAAGTTGACATTTTAGATAGCGAGTTTGAAGAGGGAATGATCTCTGCTCTTAAGGGAATTCAAGAAATTTCGGGCGCACAAGACATTCAAGAAGAACAAGATACTGAGCAGCCAACTATCCCTGATTGGCTAAAAGAGAGATTGAAGATGAAGGAACTAGAAGAAATTCTAGAAGAAGATGACATGATCGATTTCTTAGCCAGATTGGAAGCAGACAATGCAAGGAAGCCTGCCAAAACATTCTCCACTGTCCAAAGAGATGAAGTCGGGCATTGTACAATCCAAGTTGCTGTACCGACAGTTGACAAGTCAAGAGAGGAAATTACTCCTCAGGAATATACCATCACCATTGTCGACCTGGGCCCAACCACAAAAGGACAAGAAGTGGAAAACTTAAATGATTTTGTTGCCACTATCAAAGCAAGGCTGGAAAAGGAGGTAGCAAAGAAAAAGGAATACAAACAAGAGGTTGAACGACTCAAAGAGTATATTCAACATCTGACCAAGCCTCTCGATCAAACCAGCTCAACGGCTCCTCCATTGATGAATACTTCTCAGGAGACTTTCGAAGAGGAGAAGACTACAGCCAAGGAGACCAAGGAATGGTTAATCAACAACAGAGAAGAGGTGGTTGTATTTACAGAAAGATTGGCATTGGCATACGGGCAAACTTCCTCTTTACTTTCGAGGATTGCAGCATTGGCGGAAACATGGGATAATGCTCAGGATATTCGAGACAGAATCATTCCATGTCTTAAAGTGCTTAAAGGAGTTCTGAAGTAGGAACTAGTTGATGGAAAGGTGATTGTAACAGGTGCAGCATATGACTTCAACAACTAGTACATGGCATTAATTACACGGAATGAAGTCCTGGAGAAGGTAAAGGCTGATACTATTCGAGTTGAGGAAAGGACGAAGGAAATCCAGGAGAAGATTCTATCTGTGGCTGCAGATGCACTGGAAAAAGATATTGTGCGAGCAAATGACATGCAGCTGGAAAACTTGAAGCACAAGGTTCAAAGAATTTTCTTCGCCACCATAGGGCCAATCCTCAGACATAATTTGATTAAGGTAGCCTGTTTCCTATCCATCTTCCATGCCTTCCAGCGGCAAGAATCCGAGTGGAAGGGTGCTTTTGCAGAATGTTCAGATGATTTGGATCTGCTAGAATACAAGGTCAATGCATTGCCACTTGTCACGATCGAGGAAGTCAGCACGATAGTTTCTCGATTTACCCAGTACAATGCCACCAAAGAGGATAAGGATGCGCCTCCCCAAGGATAAGCTCTCCACTTCAATTCACTTGCTGTTAACTCATTGATCATTTATTGTATTCCGGGAAACCCTAAGTAGGGTTGCTTTCTTTTAATCTCTACCGTTAATCTTGAATTAATCTTGACCGTCTATTGAATTTTCAGCACTCTATATAAACTCTTGTTTTCCCATTTATTACAATGGGAGAGAGACTTATGAAATTGTTGCTTAAGACTGCTTTGAGAATAAAGTTCATATTGCATGAGTTGCTTTGAATCCTTGTATTTTCAAGTGGTTGCATGGTTCCATACTTTTCTTCCATATAGAGTAGATCAAAGTAGTATTTGATTTTGAATGCATGTTAGATGAATGATAGATTGATAGTATAGATTGGTGGAACTTTTGCTCATACTTTCTTTGGATGGATGATTTCCTTTCAATGCGTAAAGTTAGACTGAGTTGATAATGTGGATGCTTCAATTGCTTACTTTGGATAATATTGTTGTCTTGATGGTATCATTCTTGGTAAGAAAGTCTTAAGCACAAATCCCAAAAGATTGCACTTGCTTTGTGTAGTTGTCGTTTTTTTCGTGGTGAAACAAAGTCTTGTTCCTTAGTTTCACTTAATCTTACCGTCTCTTGACTTCATAGGAGTAGTATAGGACTTCTGAACCCTCATCCCTTTTTCCTTTTTTTTAAAAATCTCAAAATCAAAAGTCCAAAAAAAAAATAGAGCATCCAACGTCAAATCAACCTAAGTCCTTATTAATAGACTCCAAGACTGTCTAGAAGGACCCCCTCAAGATGCTAAAGGTGGATTGGGAGCTTATTAATAGACATAAGGAGTAATGGTTCTTGCTGTTGTGTGTTTACTTTTTTTGTTGTTCTCTTAGTTTTAGTATTGGCCTACATGCTTGTTTTTTATTTGCCTACGTGCACTTAATGCTTTAATGTTTTTTGTGGCTTGCGTGCCACCTTAGCTTTTTGGTGTCTGGTATGTTAGGCTTTTAGGGCATTTGGTTTCTACTTCGGCTGTTTTTTCATGACTAATGGGATCAAGGCCCTTTTCTTGCGTTTTTTTTTTAATCAGAAACACCTTGTCCACTCATTTTCATACTCCTACTTCTAAAATCCATAACTTCTTCATACAAACTTGAAATGAGGTCTTTTTAATTTAATGAGTTTTCAAGAGGAATCCAAAATTGTAATCCTTTTTGCTTCCCAAGGTATTGCCACGATGATACCTTCATTTTGTTCTTCAAAAGGTTTTTACCATGAAACTGCCTACTTCTCCACTAAGGTGTCGCTTGGGCAACAACTTTTCTAGCCCTTTCCTAAACTGTTTCTTGGGCGATAGCTTGTCTAACCCTTTGCTAAGGTATCACTTAGGCCTTTCATGCTCGACACTTTGCATTCTACCATGTAAAATCCGCCACTTGGGCACTACAATTTTTTTTTTTAACAATGCACAACTATCAACTGAAATGATTGAGCGCCTTCCATGAAGCTTAGTAGTGTTAACTTCAATACTTCTCCATTCCCATGGTGGCATCAACTCAATCTTGCCAAATATAAGCTTGCACAAAAGAGTGATACAGTTCCAAGGTTAAGGTCTTTCCTAGACCTACGGCCTAAGCCTCGAGGCTTTGTGATGACCCTGCCTACGTATCCCCTCATGGGAATCAGAGGCATCATAGTTTACCCCACAATGACAGAGGGAGCTCAATCTCTCGTCTTGTATGAGATCTATTATCTCACCTTTAACCCATAACTATTAATTTAGTACATGTAAGCTATCAACATAGTCGATTATAATACAATGATAATAACCTTGCCATCAAGTGTTGGATCCATACCAAACATTACCAAACATTAGTGTACGAACATTCACAATATTCACAAGGTGTTATTCATACCATAATCTCAAAGATTATACGCAATGGCCGTCATGAGCATACCCCCCATATACATAAGTTGATTAGCTCATACATAGTATAAGTACAACAGTGACTGGATCGTGCACAGATCTTAAGTGCAACAATGATTGGATCATTCATAGATCACAAGTACATCAGTGACTGGCTCCAGCATATATCGCAAATACACAGTGACAAGCTCCATCATACATCACATAAACACAGTGACGAGCTCCACCATACATCACATAGCATAATAGCAACAGCTGACTAACACATCACAATGGCTAACACATGTCTATAATGCATCCCAAATAGAAAGAATATTGGTGCATTGCGCACTACACTGTGGGTCCATCCTTTCCACCGGTCTTCTGCACCATTGGACAAATGGGAAGAGGATTCAGTGCATCCCATACTACACCGCGGGTCCGTCCACCATCCCAAGGGTTTCTCCAAGCAGTGAACCTACCAAACCCGGTGGATTCCGACTTCAATCGCCTATAAGCCACCGACGACAAGTATGTCCACCCAGGAAGAAGTAGCTCCCGATATATACCACCTTGTGACCTTAGTGGTATTGTCAACTATCTTCTTCTCAATCCCGGGTAACACATGGCATCGGTCACTTTTGTGCATACTAGTGCCAGCCAGTGAACCCTCTCAATACGTGGTTAGCCCCGGATTACCGTTACCCACACGGATGGGTCCCTACCCGTGCAACTGCTACGGCTGTATCATAACCAGGGTAGCCTACTACCTTCACCTCCATGAACCAGGTGAATGCTGACTAATCCCTAGAAGTAGCCCAAACATCGGTCATTGGCACGGTCCAATGACTGCCTGTCACTACTCAAATATCCCGGAGGTTCACTCTTGGACGGGTCATACATAACATGAATCACAATTTCAATCCACATATACATGGGCCTATACATAAACACATATATATATGGAGTTGAATTACGCAGACACATAAGAGATACATGGAACCAACACGAGATGGACTTTACCCATCATATACATATAATCAAATACCCATTATAAAGTAATCAATCTTTGCTTATTATATAAAAACATATTATGTATTAAATACACAGTATTAGATTTCCTTAACTCGCTCATACCCATCCAGTACCCATTTCGCCTCAACCGAGGCCTACTAAAGAGAGAAGGTCAACCAATTAGGAACAACCCCAACCCTTGGAGTTTCCCCCTAAGCCCTCCCCTTGTGGACTTGAAGTCACAGGGGCATCCTTCGCCCAAGGACCGCCTACGTTCTCGCTTCCAAATGGGTCAAAGTCACAGATAGTTCTCCTTCCAAGATCTCTCGGGGATACCTACGCACTAGTCACAACACTTCCATCCACACATACAAAATCTCAATTTAAACCTTACCATGGCTATCATTCCTCATTCAATGCGAGCATCCCTAACCCCTTACAATTTCTATCAAGGATATTGTGCCACATTTGGTATTCTAATGATAATAATGTATAGTTTTCAACATAGGGTTCTACACATATTGATATTCTCTTACATAGGAGAATAAGGATTCATTAGGTTTTGATAAGAATATTGTTATCCATGATATATCTCTCCAAGCGTGGAGATTCAAGCACACACGAGTATAGGTTGCTATACAATCTAGACTCTATCTAAGGATTGGTTAGTAGTAAAGAGTGTACATCCTTTAATAATAGTAGTCAAAATATCGTTAAATATGCATCAGTCATGTTGAAAGCCTAAACATGGGTCCAAGTGGAGTTCCCATCCACCATATGGTTCTTTAAAACAAAATATCATAATCATATAAAAAATCCTTCTAGACCTCAAAATACATACCACAATAATTGCATACTTGATCTACCCATGACCAATGTCCGAGTCATACTGGAGGCAAAAGGATCATACTATACCATTTATATCATTGTATGAAGATGGTACGAAACATGACCATATATGAGATTACTCAAATAGTTCAATAATGACTTTCTTATACTCTAGGGATCAATAGATATTTTATATTCAAATTAAACCTTTACCATAATACCCAAATACCATTCTAGACTTTTATAGCATGTCTTAGCTTTGCCTTTACAATAGAATTTCCTAAATGGTTCGAGACACTTTTATTAACAATGGACTAATAACATTATGGTTACACAAACATCTTATGCCACTATTGCCTATATTCTTTTTAGATGATTATGACCCAATATATAGATTAAGTACCCCATATTAAGAAATATGCCATCAGCCAAGAATCTTTTAAAGTAATGCCATGCTTGAGAATGTCCATGGATGCATAATTATTGTCTTTGCACTCTATAAGTATTTAAACTTTAGCTAGAGCATATGGGAGACTACGTCTGTGGGGATTAAAATCCTACTTAAGAAACTCGACAACTCTATATCCATTGGATCGAAATATAAACCCAATAATAATTTTACAAATAGTGTTCTTAACCTTTCGGTTTTATTTACATGACCATTCCCATATTAAGGTTCTCACATTTAAAAAGGTTGATAGACATCATCCTACCTACAAGGAACATAAAAATCCTTGAACATCAAGAAACATAACACCCTAGTTATGACTTAGCTTTAAGCATGTTCATCTATACATCTATCACACGCCCAAGATTTGAAGGCAACAAGTCTTATGATTAAGTGCTTGATATAGGTGTGGTTGCTTAGCATATAACTTCATCTAAGTTTGGAGTGATATGGTGCTTACAAATCAATGTCATGGCCTATGGTCAGTATCTTGATGTTGTTAGAAACAACTTAGAGATTCCATAATAAAGAGATTAGATAGATTTTGACTCCTAGAGTTTGAGCAATTTGTATATAGTCAAATCATGACTTGTAACTTCCCTATATCCATATAGGTGACAATAATATTTGCTAGTGTTATTATCAAGACGAGGTTATCTGATGTGTCCTACACACATAAGTATTAGTTTAGTATCTCGTTTACTCAAGTCTAGTGATTTGCTATGGACCTTAACCCTTTATTATCAATCATGTTGAGACTCATATATGAGGCCAAAGTGAGTAAGGTGTGACACTTTATAACCATGTACACCACATACATGTAACATTAAATGATTAAGGTACACAATTTTATAGTTAAAAGTTAACCACAACCCTCTTAGATATATTGAGGTAATTTTATAACCAATGCAGGAACAAATTTATTGGTTTAATAATGATCTGCATCACATAATTCATCCATCCAAAATTCAAATGGAATAATCAATATTAATTTTACCATATTTACCCTATGCATATTACTTAATACATCCCAACAAATCATAAGTCCTCTAAAAAGAAAACCATTTCTTTTTTATAATAAACTACAAAATATTAGCTTCTTAAATGAAAGTTTCTTCTGCTTTATAATAGTTAAATTTAACGGAATAAGAACATTAGGTCTCCATAACTCACCGTTCCTCCTCCGTGTCTAATCACAAAATCTCATTTGTCCTAGGTTGAGAGAGAGATTCCACATATTGCCTTAGTCATCTAGCCTTACGCCTGCTGCTGGTGTTTCCTTGAACGTTTCTAAACCTTCTCAAAAAATCCGTTCCCTGCCTCCCTTCATCGTATTCTTTGTTCCCAATTTCCCATTTTGGTGCAGACAAGGAGATTGTTGGCGAGGGTTGTAAATTTTGGGCCTTACACCTACCCATTACATTTCTCTTAACTTCCCACTTCCAAAAACCCATTTGTGAATCTCCTGCAGCCATTGAATTCCACAAGACTGCATCTATTGAGGCATTCTTTACAAAATGTTGAAGGTTGCTTCCAACAACACCCTAATGCGTATGTACTACAATCATTGCATTCCATGGGACACCATTTCTTTGAGGGGTTTTATCTACTCTGCGTGCCTCAGCTCAGCTTGAGCATCCACCATTCTACTACTTTTGTTTATTTTTCTTCCCCCAAAACAAAGTACAAAACTAAATATTTCTGAAGGGTTGCAAGTCTCTCCCAATACACCCCCTTACACATAGCGTGCAACCATTACATTCCATGAAACAACACTTCCTTGAGGGGTTTCATCCAACCTGCCTTATCCCTCGCCTCCTCTATTCTCTCTTTCCCATGCCATTTTTTGTTGTCCTTCACCCACGCATTCTCGTGCTTGTTCTCCTTTCTCTCCCTTTGCATTCTCTACATGCATCTTATTTTTCTGTCCAACTCCTCTCCCCTCATCCTCATTCCCCTCCATAATAGCACCCCTTAATGGAGGAAACATGAGAATTTCTAGGCTGTGTGGGTGTTTATTTTTCCATGTGATCTGCAGAATTTAGTCAACCATGGACAAGGGTGTCATGCCCTGCACCAGTCCTCATGTCTCTTCCCTTAGTAAATGTGCACCCACTCACTATACAATTGCCTCTGTCCTTTTATTCTTTCCCATTCTAATGCGGCAGGTAAATAGAGTCAAGGTTGGGAATTTTGGCATTTCCACCTATCTTATTCCATGTGATGAGTGCATGGAAACTGGTTGGGGTGCCATTCCTAATTAATGGCACAAGCTCTCCTTCCTGTCTAGCCACCATTCCTTTGTATATGTTGTGACCTTTTCACACATCACCCCATTCAAGATGGGGACCCCTAATTTTTGCTCCATTCTGGTCTTTTTGGCTTTGGTTTCTCTCTCTCTCTCTCTCTCTTTTCTGATGTCTGCCTTTCGAGGATTGTGCCCGTCTGTGAGTTCAAACGTGAAATATTGGCCAAGTCTATGAAATTAGGGTTTGTATTTCTCTAGCCAATTTAAAATCAAATGAAGTAATTAAGTTGAAATCTAACCTTGGCGTTGCAGTCAGTATGCTTCTAGCAAGTTTCCACTGAAATTTCATCAAATTCTGGCCACTTACTATTTTTAGTAAGTGTCCAATTCAGGGCGTTCTCTCAGCATTTTTCAAGTTTCGATCGCTACACTGCATCCAGAACGTGTCAAGCTACTTGTCTGCAAATTTTGAAATAAACGAGAACTTTACTATTTTAGCGCTCCGGCTCCGGGCAACCTTTAGGGCTATATGCGTGAGTTTTTCAATGCATGTTTGAGGATTCCTTTGGTTTCTAAGACCTTCGCGATTTATATAACATAAAAAGTGAGATAACGACTTTGTGTCTCCGAGGCTATTTTTAGGGTTTGCATGTCACGGTTTCCTTTGCATGTCCGTGATATTCTTTATGGCTTTTTCGAGAGCTTCGCAGTTGATATGACATGCCGGTATGTAATCACCTTCTAGAACTTTTACTATTTTTAGAAGTGTAAGAGTTCCGGCAGCTCGCCCCAAATATTAAACGTAAACACGTAATCGTGGCACAAGGTAACAAACGAAATAAACGGAGATCGCTATGCATGCAAGCTAAATTAGGTTTCCAACTTTTAAAATTCCAAAAAGAGGGTAAAGTCTAATAACCTGTATCCTATCACGACAAGATCTTCGAGCTATCCACCGGGTGAAAAATTTTTAGGGCTGGGCAAACGGAGCACTTACTTACTGCGAAAAGGGAGTTCCGTAAAATGTATTTAAAAATAGTAAACTAGTAGCAGTGCACCAATGTCACTAGGCAGCTCACCGGTGAGGATCACAAACATCCAAATTTCGTCAAACTGAGCGTGGAAGTCACGAAACCGGAGCAAGTGCTATACCAGTAAAACCACCCCAAAAACATGCCGCGCCAATGTGTCGGCTGAGGCGCCAGAGATGAACAAGTCACAGCATTGAGGACCTCTATGGCGCTTAATTTCCAGCCTAAAACGGTTAGTGTGAAGATGGAATATCAAGCACTTACATGAAGTGTGCGTGCGAGAATTAGGGTTTCCTAAATTCAAGGGCAGAACATGGCAGTCAGGCATAAGCAATATCCAGCCACGATCACCACACTTCAGGCAAACGGCACGCCAAATTTGAACTCATTCTAAGCAATTGCTATTTTTAGTAAGTTTCTAAAAATAGCAGGTATAGGCAGGCATCAAGCCCCGACAGCTCAATCACGTCTTGAGGTTTGAAACAAAGTATAAATCCAGCTTTTTGGAGCCAAAAATCAGCTTAAAATGCAAAAATTGAAGAACTTTCTAAAAATAGCAAATTAGGGCATGCTAGGGTTAGCATGATCAAGTCACCCTAAATCAGGCTAAGAGCATGAAATTCACTAAAATTGATAAATTTTCAAGTCCAGCCAGTAAAGCCCTATTAAAGCTGAAGATTGAAGAAAAAGTTTCTAATTCTTGCAAACTTGAGGTTCACCCTTTCAAGTGTGCCCAAGAAGAATGGGGAGACTTGGAAATTTTCTAAGTCATCAAAATTTGGAGCTCAAGCCCCTAGATGCGCCCAAGCTGATGGAGGAGATAAAAATCTAACTGAGGCATGGAAATTTGGAGGACCCTCCAAATGCGCCTTAATTCAAAGGAGGTTGAAAATTAACTAAGGCATGCAAATTTGAAGCATGACCTCTTAAATGCGCCCCAAGCTGGAGGAGTGGGTTTTAAAATATCTAAGTGTTCAAAATTTGAAGCTATACCCCTTGAATGCGCCCTTGACTCATGATGACTTAAAAGAATATTTTAAGTGTCTAAATTTAAAGCACATCCCTCCAAGTGCGCTTTAACTTGTGAAGAGCTTTGAAAACGTCCAAGGATGGAGAATGTGAAGTGGGCCCCTTTGGTGAATGCCTTAACTTGAAGATAGTGGGCTTGAAGAATATTCAAGGCATTGAATCCATGCAAGCTAGGAAGAAGACAAAATTTTAAAATCCTTCTCACCATAGGAAATGCGCCCATGCTAAGAAGTTTAGAAGGAAGTCAAAAGGAAAGTCAAGGCGCTTTAAAAAAAAAAGCTTTATCCTCCTCCACCTAGAATATGCGCCTTGCTTTGCATGAGGAGCTTGAAAATTTTTATAAGTGTTGAATATTCACTTGCCACCCCTAAATGCGCCCATCCTCCTGCATGGGCTAAATGCGCCCTCACCTCAACTAGGAAAAAGACAAATTTTAAATCCTCTATGTCTCAAATGCGCTCAAGATAGGAGAAAGTCAAAGGGTCAAAGTGTTTCATCCCTCACCATGTGTGATATGCGCCCACTTCAAGAAGGTTGGTAAAAAAAAAAAATGGCTAAGTATTGAGTTTATCCTGCAGCCCCCTTGAAATGCACCCATGCTTAAAGTCAAAGTCCACATGAGTATCTTAAATGCGCCCAAATGAAGGTAATGATAAGTGAAAAATCCAAGGTGTGGTACATGCAAGGATAGAAGAATTAAAGGCGTTGTGCATGTGAAGACAAAATACCAAGGCGTGATGAAAGCTAGGTCCTCTTCAAGTGCTAAATGCGCCCAAAATACATGAAGTTTGAAATAAAGTTGATGAGTATGCTAGGCGTGGAAATTTAAAAAGGAAATATGTCCTTCATGACAAGCTAAATGCGCCCAAGGTGAATAAATGTGCTAGGCAAATATATATTCCTCATGAAGTATCAATTGCGCCCAAGACATAAGGTGGTGAATAAAATAAAGAGTATGCTAGGCGTTGGAATTCAAATATTCTCCATGATATGTGCTTTCAAGAATTTTCTAAGTGAATTGAAATAAAATTTTCTCACTACGGGAGAATGAATTGAAGATGAGATTAAAAAAAAATGTGCCTATGCAAAGTGATTTAAAAAAAAAATTCTAAGGCACAAAGAATTTCTTCCTTAGGAAAATCACGCCTGGACTTGGAAGTGTGAAATTTTTTCAGAGAGACAAGTGAAATTACCAGTGGAGAAATTAGAGGATGCCAGCTTCACAAGGTTGATAAAAAAAAATTTCAAGTTAGAGCAACAGAATATTCACAGGAATGAAGAACAAGAATAAATTTGTTGAAAATTGATTTTTCTAAGGTTCAAAATTCAAGAAAAATTAAATGAACCCGTTCGTTGTATACCCATGAATTCGACAAGTTCTGAAGAAAATTTTCTTCTGGGTATTGAAGATCTTCGATGAGAAGTTGATTTTAAAGTCTTCCCCGCTTCGCCGTAGCCTTCAGGATGGAGATTTTTGATGGGCACTTAAATAATGAATTTCCTAAGTAAAAGTTTGAAAAAATTTCTAAGGCAAGGAAAGAAATGTTTGTGAAGATAAAATGCCTCGGCGGATGAATTTGAAGTTGGGTGCCTAGATAATTTTTGATCAAATTCCTGATGAAAGCATATTTCTCAAGCCTAAGTCGGATGAAATATCAGAGTGAAGTGCGTCGAGCAGAATGCAAGGTAGGTTGGAAATTTGGCTAAGGCATGAAGAATTTGAACACAAAGTTGGCTAAGAAAAACGATGAACCCTTGGAGATCAAAACATGGAAATCCTGGTAAGTAGAGTTTATATTATGAAATGTTCTAATACTCTTCTCCTTGCTTGTTTTGCAGGAGGAACGTCGAGACCAAGCGGTGATGACTTAAGTGATGAAGAAAATAATCCAAGATGACATTTCAACCTCGAAGGAAGAAAAGTGGCAAGAAAATGGCTAAGTGTTGAGACTTCGTATGTACCCAACTCAAGTGACAGAGAAGAAATGTTTTCAAAACTCAAGATGGAGAAAAGAATGGAAGCTCGAGCAAAGTTGAAGAACAACGTCAAGAAGAAGATCAAGAGCAATGTGAACGCATTTCAAAGCTGGAATCTTCTAGAAGGATGATGGACATTAATGGCTCATTTATTACCCCACTCCTCGTGGTGGCGGTTTTTAGGGTGAATCTTGTTTAGGGCTGAGGTGGCACAATCTGGGCCATCCAGTTGATTGTAATCTGAGCCATCCGTTGGACTTGGCCAACTATAAAAGGGGGAGTTCCCCTCATTTGTACTCATTAGATTAGAGTTAGGATAGCAAAGAAGGAGTAGAGAGAAATTGATAGAGTAGAAAGTAGAGTAGTTTGATAGTATAGTTTAGATTGAAAAGGAAGGAAAGTCTTCCCTTTGAATACTTTGTAAGAAGTTGTCGTGAATGGTTTCATAATAAAAGAATTTTTCATTGATGGTGATTTCTTCTTTGTTATGAGTAGTTGTCGGCTTCTTCGTCCTTCCAATTCACGTAACAACTTGAAGTAGCTTAAAGTAAAGAAGATTTCATTTCATGCAAGTACTTAGTAATTGTGGAATGTGGTGCTCGATTTGAACAAGACTTTGCTCATCCATACCACTAGCGGGCTCGCTGACGGTGGGTTCGCCCTGCGTGGTCAACTAGATTACTTTTCAAACTTAACTTCGATTGTGACTCACGTGTTCGTATGCATCGTCTTGATGGTGCTTGCATGTTGAGTTATAATTTGAACATCTTTCGCCACTCCTCTGAAGATTGCACCGGTTTTGTGGAAGTTGTCCAAAGCGAGGCAAAGCAAGGCCCGGTTGAAGTCTGTAAGAATTGATCGCCATGTCCCACGCCTTAGAGTAGAACATAAACTTCTTAGGCCCTACATTCTTTTAAATTCAGTTCATTTCTGGTTAGAATTAGGAAACTTGTGCTCACTTGCCAAATCATTCGAATTATATGAAAGCCCTTAGTCCGCTGTCTGCTGTCAACTGTCGAACAATTGTGTAAGTCCCCTTGAAATACCAGCAAAATCACATCAAGCCAACTGAGACTATTCGCACTGAAGGAACCTTGGAGTTAAATGTATGACCTATCTCGCAATCTTAGCATGCAGGAAACTTTGTTCAAGAGAGGATAGAGTAGCCGTTGGTGACTTTATTCTGTGTTGGTGTGGTCGCAAAAATCACGTCAACAGTATACACACAAACTTCTCTCCTTTGTCGCTAGTCCTATCAAATTCAATGGATAACCATGCCTCAGAAAATGCATTGTCTCCCTTCATAATGCCCCTCCTTATTCTTTATTTTAGTTTATCTACCCCACAGTCAACTTTCGTGGAAGGGGCTGACATGTGGGATGTGACATACCATCCTAAGGTATCACCCTGCCCACATGTCTCAACAATGCAATTTATAGAGGCCAAGTCACATCCAAACTTGAAAGGAGGTCCTTTTTATTAACAAACATTTTTTAAGGAGAATTCAAAATGGCAATCTCTTTGTCTCATAAAGGTATTGCCTAGGTGATCCCTTGTCTTCCTTCATCACCACAATTTGAGCCCTTTCCTTTCAAGGTATTGCCTAGGAGATACCTTGGGGGTCTTGCCTAGTAATCAAGTCTTCCAATCTTCTAATGTCCTTTAGAAGCAATGGTTTATCTCCATGTACCTTAAGGATTTCCCGGGGCACAACATTGACTCCTATCCTTTCAAGGCTTCTCCTAGGAAATATCTTGAAGTCTTCTCTTGACAAAAACATGAAGTATCGTCTTGGAAACAACACATTCATTACACCTGGTTCTAGCTTCAAGTTTACAAAAGGTCCCAATTTAAAGTCCCTTTACTCAAACAAAACTTCCTCTCACCATTTTGCAACTTTCCCTACTAAAGACATTTGCAATCCAATATCATTTGTTTTTTCCATTAGAACTAGGTTCCTTGCCAAACCTAGGATGTGAAACACCTTAGATAGAGATTTCATTCTTCCATTTGAAAGAACAAGGTTGTCCTTTCCAAGAAGACCTCACCTACATTATACTTCTCATATGCATTGAACCACTTCTTGTGGGGATTCATATGAAAAGAAGCACTAGAATCAGTGAACCATGCATCATCACATGCATGAGTTGAAGAAGATGCTGGGAACACATCTCCAAATTCTTCATATGAGATTTTAGAATTTGTATCATCTTTAGACCCCTTTTTACCTACTTGTTTTTGCAGATTTTTTGCTACAATTCCAACACTTAAACCTTGGATATGCTAGGAGATTTAGATCTTCCTATTGACTTGGATCTTCTCTTATCTCCTTTCTTTTTATTTCCTTTTTCTTTGAACCAACTTTTGATGACCAAAGCATCCTTAATGGAATTTGAAGATTTTCTCCTAATTTCCTCAGACAAAAAAGTAATGACAGCCTCATCAAGGGCCAATTTTAAAGTGGTCAAATTGATCACCATAACCAGGCTATTCTGTGAATCTAGCAATGAACACATCAGAGTAATGCATTGATCTTCTTAATCCATCTTTACATCCATTGAAGTGAGATGATTTATAAAATGTTGAAGGTATTCAAATGCCTGGTTAAAATTCACCATCTACCATCCTCAAAGAATACAACTTCCTCCAAAGAAAAAGTTTGTTAACCTGTAACATACTCAAAGTCACACAACATAGTAATTACTTTGGTTTTTACCATAGAAGTAAATAAAAGTATTTCCTTAAAAATAGGAATGTAAAGTTTTTTCTTTTTCAAACATCATTCATTGCACATTTCAAATATGAAAGTATAAAACATCTTTTAAATCTGAAATAACATTACATTTCAACTTGTAAATGAAATAGAACTTTCCAATTACAATTCATACATGATAAACTATCAAGTATTCAAATTTACAAATTACAATACAATTTCAAGGTCAAGTCTTCCATAGTTGGACAATTCTCCTATTTCACAAGCCTTGATGTTGTCGTCTGCAAGAGGGAGAGCATCACCCGAGCACTTTACCTCTAACCAGAGACTGGCGGTCCCCCATACACCTTCCAACTGGAAGTGACCCTACCATTCATGAAGAGTATAGACTAAGCAACCCACAAATATGCTATCTGAGTTTCTAGTGTTGTGTCTGTTATCACGGAATCTAGCAGCGCTCGTTCCATGGATAACCCCCCTACGAAACTTGTCTGTTTCCTAGGATTCGTGAAGTTCAAGTACGCATAACGGAGTGATTTTCAAACCACCTCGA